>APFE030338256.1:6338-18186 GCA_000404065.3 Pinus taeda | reverse complement strand
TCTACGAAAAAGGACCTCTGGAGTTTTCTTTTCTGTGTCTTTTCAAACTCTCTAAACATGAAAAAGACTCCGAGTTTTACCTGTGTCGGACTCGTTAAACTCTGACGACATTGGAGTCATCATTATGACGAGACTCGAGCTTCTCCTCCCTAGGGCTCGTTAAACTTTTATTAGGTTGGATTCGACCGAAGGTCGAACTTATACCACAAACATATGCTATCCCCATCAAGCTTGTTAAAAATAATTGGGGTACTCGCCATAAATGGCGGGGGAAAAAGAAAATTTTGGAACCATAATTATCATCGTGTCAGCAGTATGTCGCTCTTGAACATGGCACTTCTCTGCTTTCGTGTCAGGGTGGGGATATCTCATCTTGTTTTTTCACTTGCCTCCGTGGGTTTGGGTAATCCTATTTGACCTCTCATCTGCTCATTGCCTCGTCATCATGACCTCTAATCCATTGACGTCAAATACTGCCAACTCCACTGTCGTGCCGCCGATATGTTCAAGAGAAGTTGACCTCTGAAAGAAACCACCTCTGTCTGATAGTTCATAAATCTTCAATTCACAACATTGTCTCTTCCCGTCTCGTGTCGATGATGTGGGAAACATTATGGCCCACCTTCGACGAAGATCACTTCCTGTCGACTTCAGCTCATTATCCAGGAAAAGTGACCTAGAGACTCCCTTCTGGTACCTTGGAGCCTGCATGCCTCAATGGTAGGTTCTTCGTATTCGACGCGAGGTTTTCATCATTGGCCTCCGATCGGATGACTTTGCGGGTGTTCGACTTCGGCTCACTTATTCACACGCCGTAGATTGTACTAGGACCTTGAGGACCATCGTCATTATTGGTGGTACCTCTCGCGTCTGTTAACAACTTTCATCATTGGCTGGTAATCAGACGATGTTCATGCATGTTCGACTTCAACTCACATTTTCACATGTTTGAACTTGTACTTATGTCCGGGTCAAGGTGGAGTGCAAGACCCTGGATTGTGTCTGTTGTAATCCAAGCGTGATTTTGATACATGACTCTTTCACTGGATGGCTGCGACCATACCTGAGTCTATTCATCGATCCTAACCAGATGCCTGTGTCCATACTACGGATCTTGATCATCATGTACTCTTTATGGATGGCTGCATCCATGCCACATATATCATGTATTTGAACTATCATACTGTGTCTCTCAATGCAGATTCTCGGCGGAAGCTATATATGGTCTTGTAAAGCACTTCACCTCTCTCTCTCTCTCGAGGCTCATGCTTTAGGGGGCATCTGTTACGCAGTAATTTGTCACCGTTGGTCACCGTCCCTGTTACCCTTGCTTTCGCACATTGGAGGACACATTTATGGACCTGTGACGAGTGACACAACTTAAAAACACTTGCATTGGATTCTCCTGAGTATGAACTTCAAACTCCCTGAAGACACCTTTTGCAGATTAGCCCTAAAAAGTGCCCTTTTTCCATTAGCGCGGGTCCACAGTGTCTTACCCGCGCCAATGACTCAGTTCCTCAAAAGATGGCGCATCCATGGACGCTCTGTCATAGAGCAAAGCCCGCGCCACCTAAATTTGGTTATGATTTTTAGCCAGCGTGCACTCATATGTTTTTTCCTCTTTGTTCATGGAGTTCTCTGAGGGAAAACTCTCATGGAAGTGGTCGAGTGTCATATTTTTATCCATGACAACCAAGTTCAGTGGCTATTCAGGGATAATGCTAAATCTTCAATAGGTGTCCTGATACAATTCATACTCCTTCCTCCTCCATCTATAAATGACTGTCCCCCTGCATTAAACCAACTAGTTTTGCTAGAGCTATTGTGAGTGCTAAGATAATGCTGGAGTGATAGTAAGAATTGAGAAGTATAGAAGAGTTATGCTGCCAAAATATTGAGAGAGAAGAGGTCACTTTGAAAGGCGTATTTAGCTGCTGGCCCAGTCAGAGGAGGTTCAACGTCAGAACCTTTGGTTGTAATCTTTCTCTGTTTTTACTAATTAATAGACGACTATCATTATGGTTCCACTCATGTGTCTTTTAATGGTATTTGAGTTATATCTTGTCTGACCAATATATAATTGCATATGATGGATTTTACGCTTGTATTTGTATCGTTCTTTGTGTGTGCAGGTGTCCATTCACGAGGAGTGTGAGGATCTTGACCAGCCAGAGCAAAGGAACGGGAACGACGTTTCTTCTACAACAACTAGCATTGGATTCCAGGTACATCATCGTGATCGATCTTTGATTTATGCAATTAGGAACTTGCTTGTAGCGTTGTGTGATTGTTGCTAGACCCGTGTTGGGCTAGTGGGATCGCCTCTATCCACAGAGGGGATTTACCAGTTCAACAACAACATTTGCTCATCGCTAGATTTATTTTTTAACGAGCTTGAACTTTGCGTAAAACTGCTTGTGCTAGTCATATAATAAGGATGTCTCATTGATAGGTTCATTTTTTAGGGAGCTTGCCCCATTCAAAATTTTGCTTCGGAGCCTTTCATTATGTAAGCTAGGAACAACCAACCTACGAGTTTAAAGGGTTGAGAACCTACAAACTAAGAAAATAAATGGTCGCTTTTCACTTGCACGCAAAAGGGTTTACATGCCCCCAGGTATAGAGAAGTAAAGTTTCCAGGTTACCATACAGAAGTTCTTGCATTAGCAAGATGGTTCCACCTACGTAGTAGACAAAAACACTTCCTAGGATTTATCCATCGAAATGGACGAAGGTGATTCAAGTTCCAATTTCCTAAACTTGACAAGGGAATCCTATTCCAGACTAATCCCATTTTCCTAAATGGATGGGTGTGTCAGACTAGTCATATATCCTCCGTAGAAACCTACCCTATACCTAAAGTTTTCCTGCCGAAGCAGACCAGGGTGCATGCCCCCTGGGTTTAGCGACATTCACCGAATCACTCGTGTTCATTAGGTGGATTGACTCGAGATTGATGAGACATTCCTTGTGCAAAATACCAGTTAGGGATGGCACTTAACTATTGGCTATGTGTGAACCAGGGAATGAAAGTTGGTCTACGAGCTGGACCACTCTGCTTTCATGTAGAAAAGACATCACTTGAAAGAGTGAGGAAACAATAGCTCCCATGCTATAAATGTAGTCACACCCAAGGAGTAGATTGTAATCTAAAGGTCCTTAGACTACCATCACGTTTAGATAAATGATTTTCCTTCTCAAAGCTATAGGCAAACTTGGAAGGATCCCTTGTTGAAGCCTGTTAGATTTCGAATCTCAGGTAGAAGCGATGGTGAACCAAGCACTTTCCAAGTAGTTGAGAAAAGGATACTCATAGAAGCCCCTTCATCTATGATAGTACCGACCATGACCATTTTGTAAGCTTGTACTATGATTTGGAATGGTACATTAGATGGTAGACGGGGTCTGCCTAGTAGATTCCAATCGAAGGAAATGACTAGGTTGCTTGGAGGATGGACAGAATAAATGGCCAGGTAAATCTTTGAAGAACTTCCTTCCTGCAGTAAAGGAATGGGTAGATTGGCCGCATGTTCATCGGATTCTGTGTTGATGAAAAGAATTTGAATGGTGTCGTTCTCATTCTCTTTGGTGACTGTATCATCTGAAGGTAGACCTTCTGAAGACAAGACTGGGTCGACTACCATTTCAATGTGTTGACTTTGATCCCGTGCAGAGTGAGAGGGTTTATCTTCAATGATAGATGATTAAACCGACCACAAAGGTGTGTCAGTTGGATTTTCAACTAGTGATGGACTTGGCAAGAGTTTCTTGTATACAGGAGGAAGTCGTAGCGGTGAAGTAGGATGGTTATCCAAGACTCTTTTAGCTTTGTATAGGAAGGGAAAGCGGTGGACGACATGATTGCCTTCACATAGTCTACAAGGAATTTTAGATTTTCCTTTTTGTCCAGTGAATTCATTTTCACTAGTTGATGGTGTACATTCAACATGATTGTTAGAGGTTGAGGACACCGGATTGTGTAAGCAGGGAGACCAGTCCCTTAAGATCCGTGGGATGCAAGGACAATCTCAATGATAGTGGTCTCCCTTGCAAATGACACATGGAGATTTAGGTTTGGATGGTGCAGTGTGTGGATTTTTGCTGGATGATGCATGGTTGCCCCCTTTTTCCATTGGCTTCTTCTTCTTCTTCTCCTTCCCTTTCTTCTTCTTCTCAGTTACTTGGTTTTTAGTTTTACTAGCTTCACCAAGTGAAGAGGAAGAAAGAGAGGGAGAAATAAATGAGGTGCACTAATATCTCCCCAAGACGAGAAGGGACTAGGATTCCCCACAAGGGGAAATCCTTGATTGGTGGACTCCATTTCCTCAACCTAAGACCAATGAGGGAAAAGTGATGTTATTTTGATTAAAATAAATTTTATGAGGCTTTGGCACAAGTTGCTTTTTCAATTTTTAAGAGTCGAGAAAAAGCTAAAGATGACTCTAGTCGCTTTTGATTTTTAATGAGCCTGAAGTGACAAGTGCTCAGATGGATGGACCTTTTCTTTTAAGGAGTTTGAAAAGGAACGAAAATGACTACTCTAGAAATCTAGACAGAGGGATTACCAAACCAATTGCAAAACTATAGAATACTTTTTACGATATGGCAGTCAATCTTCCTGAATGTTGTTTTCAGTGCATTGTGATCAATAGGGCGGCAGACATGGCTTCCTAAGGATAAAGGATATAGCCTATTGTGGTCTCCCAATATATACTCAACGATATGTGAGAGCAGAAGTCTGTACTATCACTTTTCGTCTCAAAGAGGAGGAATCACCCAACCTATGATGAAAGCGATAGTTACCAGGCTTTGTGATGCCAGAATACGTCTCTAGCCTAGACTTCTAAATGTTGTGCGTTAGGTTCTAAAGCATTTTTATGTTCATTGAAATTTATTTTACAGTTAATCTTACTTAAGAAGTTTGCCTTTAAGGTTCACCATGTGATGTAGATATACAATTCCTAAATATGCAATCTAAGATGATAAACAATCGTTTATTTTTCTTTTTGCAATGAAAATCCTAGCTATTAAGGAAAGAGAAGCGAAATTCTTTCAACATAGAGCATAGAGCACACACTAAGATGCACTGTCCTAAATCAATCTCCACAAGTAGTCTAAATGCAAATGTACATGCATGTATTTGTTTTCCACTTTCTTAATGTGTGAATGAAAAAAAGAATGCAAAGTATAGATTTGAACTATTTTTCTTTCAAAGCGACAATACTAACAATTTTCTTTTCAAAAAATGAAAGGAAGACTAAGACAACACTTTGCGATTTCGAATTTAAAATTACTTTCGACACTTGAAATACTATAAATTCAAATCAAATACAATGGCAAAAGTGTAATCGACTATCAAAAAGAGGAAGATTATTTTCTTTGACTGAAAACAAAACTTGCAACACTTTCAAATCAAAAGACGATAGTTCGATTAAGCTATTGTTTGCAAAGGAGAACTCTAAACGATGAAAAATACATAGAAACATTCACAATTCTTTAAACAATGGAGGATGAATAATGCAAAGGAAGGGAGTTTCAACAGTGGTATACTGATCATAGACAACAAAACTAATGAATAAAGCTGAAGATAATGAGGAGAAAACCAAAATCTGGAGGCAGAAATAGTCTTACCTAATCATCGCACTTGTAACACAGGGAAATAGGGATGCATCTCACCTGCAGCACAGGGGAGGTGCGATGCATCTAGACTGCCAATGAGAGATAATGAGATGGTCCAGGGACAAGACTGGGCTTGGTTATTGCTCACAGTTTGCAGCTTAGTTCAAGGATTTAAGTTGAGCTAATGATAGGCAGTAAACACAAAGCATATGGGCTGATCTAATGATGTTACTTGAGCTACCACCAGGGCACTTAGGATGCTTACAAGTCAAATGTTTAGTTCATAAACTAACTCGGAGATTAATTGAAACAACATTGATCTACTTTGTAGTTGCATAGCAAAAGAAGTTCAAAGACTAGCTGGCTTAACTTCAGGCTCCGTATGTAGTTTATAAAGCAAACAAATAGAAACAAGAAAACAAGCTATTCACTCCCCAGTGGAGTCGTCATTTTGTTATTGAGAAAACTAGTGTCCATTTAGAGCTGCTAGTCCTACTAAGATGGGTAGCTATCTTAGAAACAAAAAAACTAAAGTCACTTGTGTTTTTCTTTGTGAGAAACAGATGAGAGAGAAGCAGGGAGTACAAACCTCAGTCTTTTGCTTGGCTCCTTGCTTGTTTCCTCTCCTCTTTGATAGATCTTTTCCACTCCTTCCTTACTTGTCCTACTTCAAAGAACACTTGTAGACTCAAAGTAGCATAACACCATCAAGGCATAGAGATCTATGACCATAAAAAAATATAGGATCAGATATATATTGACCATACAAATGCATATATCAATACAAGATTTAGAGATATACAAGAATATGGACGAAAACTCAAAGAGCTCTATTGATAGAAGTAGTAGAAGAGAGGATTACAACCCATTGATTTGACCCAGCACCATCCTCCCAGCATGAAAGCCCTCTTCACCTCATGGAAAGTTAGATCACCCGACACTATGATGTTCCACAGAGAAACCAACAACACTTCCTTACAAGATGTAAAATTCCAGCCTCCTGCATCTCTAGGATGAGGGATCCATATATATAGATGTTTGCGGGTGGGTGAGTCAGCTTCTGGGTTTTTGATTAGTGTCATTTCTCTAATAGTTCTTGGTTCCACTTGGAGATTTCATGATCTCTTACTCATCCTTGGGCGAATTCAGAAAGGTAAGTGTCATATGAGCAGTTTCTAGAAGATTCTATGAGTTTCCACCTAGCACACTGCCTCTGCCATTTATCTACTCTCGTCCATCGTACCCTATAAAAAGGGCGTCTCAGTATGCATTGCACCCCTTATGTGCAATAGGTGAGATGCATCGCACCCTGACCATGGAGCAGGTGAGATGGTCCAGTTTCGACCAGTTCTGAGTAGTTTTTCAGGGAGAACTTCTGGGAGATGATGTAATCAACTGACCTTATTCCTCTAGGGTGTGTAACAACACTTTTAGGGGCATAGAAGCCCTTGGTTTATGGACATATGAGATTGGGGTTGCAGTGCCCAAATATGTCTATAACAGTTGGCAGCATGCCTATGCTTGTACGGTACCAAGAAAACTTCATTGGTGTTATGGATGTTAGTTGATAGTGAAGTAATGCCAAGGATACAAAGATAAGGAACACACTTATGTGGATGTATGTCTGTTATAAAATTAAAATTTCCAATGGTGAAATCACACTCATTTAGAAGTATGTAGCCAATCACTTCATTAATTGGAACTTTGAAAGGGGTATATTAGATGTCAAGTGCTTGAAATTGGGTTATATCTTTTTAAGAATTTGATGTCATAGTGGTATACATAAGTTTTGGAAAATTGTGTGCAATTTATAAAGATTATTATTAATATTTAGGGTTGTAGTAGAAGCCCTAATTTTATTGATAGAGAGAATTTGTTGTTCTAGTGTGTCACCATTTTTATAGCTACAAAATCACCCCTTTTTAGATAAGTAAAAGAAAAAGAAACCCCCTCCAAGTGAACCAATATTTGTATTTTAATTTCTAATCTTCTTATTTCACTCTATATTCTTTCACTACATTCGATTTTACATGTCCATTATTCACCCGAGAAAACGATAGCAAGAGATTCGAACCCAAGATCTCTAGTTCGGTGAGAGTTCATTTCACAACCATCGCCACTTCAGCTACCCCAAGCAAACAATATTTAAATATTTTAATTTAATATTAATTTTGATTTTATATAAATTATATAATTAAAAATATAGTTTTATTTGTATCATAAATATTATCGTTCCTCATTGTCATTTCTATAAATTATGGGAAACATCAACCTTTCCCAACACTTATACCCATATTCTCATGTTCGAAAAACTCATTAATTATATATATATTCTTTTAGATTTTTTAAACCTTTAGTTATTTTATTCATTTCCGATTTACTGAACATCGAGACATCACACTACTAACATTTAAAGGTCCTCTATATATAAATTTTCTAGAGGTATCCGAGCATCTAGACCTTTGTACGCTACAAGAGATCTGATGGTCCTAGATATAATGGTTTCCTAGTTGTGAAATTTTTTGTTTTCTTGAATTTTATAGATCTTACATGTGCATGTTTCTAACCAAATCATTAGCATGGGCTCCAATCCCATAACTTCACATGCAAATTATTATGGGTAGAAATTATGAGTAGCAAAAGCAATATGAACACCACGTAACGCCCTCTTACAATGCATGTAGAGTTAAATAAACCCACAGAGAAACCGTTCATAATTAATGGAAGTGTTAAATAAACAATGTCTGAATGCTAAATTCCATGAACCACTGAACAACTTTGGCATGGAATAGCTCAATGGAAGTTGAGAATGTGAACAACATTTTGGATAAATTATTTTTGTCAGAAGAAAATTCCAAAAAAAAAAATTGAAAGAAAAAAGAAAAAGAATATCAATGTTTTATGTTAAAATCCAATGAAATATAAAGAAATATGGTAAGAATATTTTTGAAAATTAAATAATGAATATTTGAAATTAAATTCCTAAAAGTTATAGGAATAATTTTAAATTTTAATATTATAATTTTTTTTAATAGATTATTATATAGAGATATATTAATTATTTGTTGTGATTGATTATTCAGCTTTATTTATTAATTTTGATTTATTTAGTTAATGTAATGTTCAGATAATAGAATATATTTTAAATATGATTACTTTTATTGAAATTGGAGTGATTATTTTAATTATTTCAGGGAAAAAAATCTTAAAGAGAGAATAAGTTGGTTAGAAAGTTTTTCATATTAATTTATTTTCTTTCAAGAATAATATTTTTCAAATATAAATATCAATTCTTATATTAAAATGGTTTTTATGTAAGATACAAGTGAACAAATAAGAAAAATAGAATAAATTATTACTCACATAAAATAAAGTACAAGTTCAAGATCTTCAATTGTCTTAGGATTAGAAAATGAAGAAGCGTGTAACAATTATATTGTTAGAGAAAATATTGTGTCTTTTAGTATATTGTTCCACTATTTTTTTTTATCAAGAGATAAGTTGGAAAATAAAATCAATTGTATTTAAGGAGGAGATGGAAATAAAAAGATATTGGATGTAATGTACGAAATAATGGTTTTAAAATAAGTTTTTTTTGGAGATAAGCAGATAGATTTTCTTACTAAGAGGTTGGTGTTATCACCAAAAAAATGATCATCTAGTGTAATTTACTAGATGGATCGAAGTACACCATGTAAAATCAATTTTACCATAGGAAAAAAAATTTCACTGTAAGAAAGTACGTAATAAACCACCTTTGTTAAGTAATTTATAGCTAAACCCATGAAGAATAATTAAATAAATCAATATCTATTTGATTTTCTTCTAGGAATAATTAATTAAACCATTGTTCAATTATTATTCCTTGTCATATTTGACCCAATCATGAAAAATAAAATAATTAATTATCTTATTTTTCTCTAAGAATAATTAATTAATCACTATTTAATTATTATTCTTTCGTCAAATTTGACTAAAACTCTGAGGAATAATTAAATAAATCCTTATTTGTTTATTATTCCTTAACTAATTCCTTGAGATGATAAATAAATCATCTATTTATTTATTATTTCTAAATAAAAGTTTAAATACTTTTCCGTCATAACTAAATATAATAAAATATTCCAAGTGGTTAGTCCAAGAATGGAATCAATAATATTTTAATATTGCTCATTATTCGATGATAACTCAATATTTTGTTATAAATAGAAGGGTTTTTCATTCATTATTCACTTTTGATTATTTTTATTGTTGCACTCACTCTTGTAACTCTGATTATTTTCATTGTTGCACAACATAATTTTGCTAGGTTTATACATTATAGAGGAGAGAGGCTCTACACAAGTTGAAGAGGTTTGAGGATAGCCAAGAACCCATCCCTTAGAGGGGGATCGGTAACATCTATTTGCTCCCTTCACATGTGTTATAATAAAAACTATTCTTTGCATATCTGGTTTCCATTGGATGGTTGAAGTTATTACTCTTTCTTTTTGCTGTCTAACAATGATTATGGCATAGATCCGAACTTTAGCAGGTTTTGTTTCTATCAGTTGCTACAGATTTATAATGTTTAGCAGCCATTTATATTGTTGAGATTGTTTTTCATCCACAATCTTAAGTGGGTTTTTTTCGTACATCTTTGATAAGAAAACACTACAACAAAATTGGCGACTCCATTGAGTTTTATACTTCAGATCCAGAAACTTAGGCGACCTTCAATTTTCAGCTTAGGGCTTCTTTTTTCTTTTTCAATTCTATTATTGTTTCCTAGTTTTTTAACCCTAGATCTGTTAAATTTCTGACTTCCACAAGCTTTCTGGTCTTTTCCGCAGGTCATAAGAACCAGTCGTGGCAAAGGCAACACTTTTTTTCGACATTTGCCGACCGGGATCCACAGAGTAGAAATGGAACTTTTTGGCTAAAGAAGTATGATCTGGAGGCTAGAGCACACTTATCAGTCCAAAACGTGTGATCCCTACAGGAAAGAAGGTCAATACCTGCGATTTTTGGGTTTTAGGGTTTTTCTCAAATCTGTTTTTGGGTTTTGCAGAGAGCTATCTGTTGGGTTGTCTAACCTCCATCTCATCCCACTTAAGCCTTGATCCACTTTGATTTACTCATTGAAGTCGAATTTAACCTCCCCAAGGGCTTCTATTACGCTTCCACCTTTCTAGGAGGAGTTTAGTTGAGTGAGTAGTTTGAGTTTCTGCAGTGCTTTCAGCCACATTTTCCATATCTATACCCTTGTGTTTCATATTTGATAAGATAGGTTGCTACCATCCATAGTTCCACATTTAATCTTGTTTGGTCATTTTCCTTATTGTCCCATTAGTTGCCCTAGGTCTTTCACCCATCTCCCTATATTTTTGTAGTGATCTTCCTCTTTGGTTTTTTGTTGTTGTTGCACCACTTTCCCGTAGCCTAGTGTCACTTGGTCCCAGTCACACAAAAATTTGGATCTCTTGACCATTGTAGTGTATTTTTCATCAATTTAACCCCCAACCAACACAGTGCTTACAAACCTAGTTTAGGCGGGGTTTAGTTAATTGTTTTTTTATTCATTTTCTATTAGTAATTTAAGTTTATTTTCAACAAGCTTTTTTCTTTTTTACAAACACGACGTTTGGGCTTAATCAATAAATACACTTGCACACACAAGCATAACTTAAGTGAAGGGTGCTTAGTTTACACCGTGAAGCCAAGACTTAACATAATAAATTTATCTCCCCTCATCGAGACAAAGGCATATTGTTGATCTCTCTTCACCATTTTTGTGTCATGTGTGTCCTACCACCATTACACCACGAAAGCATTTGTTTGGGAGACTATTAGGCCTTCCACCCCAGTTTTCGCTTGGGAATATTACCACTCCCCATTGGGTTCGAATTCATAGTCCTCTGAGTCCCCACATTGACTCTTCTCCTAGTTCATTTGATTCCTCATTTGATTCCAAGCCTCCTTCACCACATATCGCCACCATGTTTGGACCCATAGTTGGTTCAGGAACCCAAATCGGTGTCGGTTCTAGTTATATCTAGTGGTCACATCAAGCGGAATAGTCTCAGGAACTGTTTCAGTAGCCCCCATGCTCCCCTTTATGGCTAGGTTAAGTCTACCTGTTATACGGGAATAGTGTCCACACAGATGGTGATATTCCCACTAAGATGGGTGGCTATCTTAGAAACAAACAATCAAAGTCTACTGTTGATTCCTTTTATGAAAATAG
>APFE030338251.1:122618-145737 GCA_000404065.3 Pinus taeda | reverse complement strand
AAATCAAGTTTACTTGTGAACCACTATCAAATAAAGTATCAATCTTTTGATGCTTGGAAATAACTCTAATATGAAAAGGTTCATGTATTTTTCTCTCATTTTCTTCATTATCAATAGATTGTGCAGAATTACTAGTAGATGCTTCAGAATTTTTACCTTTTATACCTGCAGTTGTGACTATTGTTTCATCACCTAAGTCTGACCCCAAATCTTTCTGAATAGCAGCAGCAGTCTTCTTCTTCTTGCCATCGAACTTCTTGGGTTTCAGCTCAGAATGCAAAGACCAGCAGTGTTCATCATCATGTCCAACCTTCTTACAGTGAGTGCATGAAGGTTTGTCTTTCTGTACAGTGTTTGCCTTCCTCTCTTTCCATTTCTGCTTCCTCTTTTCCTTGTTCTTGCTTGCAGTGGGTTTTGATGATCCCCCAATCTCTGGGTTCACATTCTTGCCTCTAGCCTCGAGATGTGTAGCCTGAACTGATACCTCATCTATGTTAGTAAGGTTAACATGAGAATGGTGTGCCTCAAATAGCTATGTTGACCACCTATATACTTCAACAAAGTTTCAGGTGAGTCTAGAGAAATGCATAGAATTAAAGCTCTTTTTCTAAATTCCTGGGTATAGCTTTGTACACTTTGCCCCTTTAATTGGCGAAGAGTTTGCCAACTCATCATTGCTTGCTGCATATAAGCTAGTGGATAAAATTGTTTTTTAATGGCAGAAACAAATTCACTCCTGGTAGAAAGAATTTTACCATGCTTCTTCAAATCAGCTTGTGTCTTGTCTTCCCATCACACTAGGGTAGTTCCTCCAAGGTGAAGGCTGGCCAGCTGAATCTTTCTCCTTTTTGAATCGATGTTCTGCACCCTGCAATATACATCAATCTGTCTAATCTAGTTATCTAGCTTTTCTGCGTTTAATTCTCCATCATATATTGGCAAATCAAATTTTACATCTAATTTAATCAAAGGGCTAGAAGGAGGTGTTGATACATGAGGCTCTTTCCCTTTCCCTTTACCTTCTGAATGGCCATCTAGAAGAGGTTCCTTTATTCCTTTGTCTTGTTTGGAGGTTGAAGTATCTTCACATCGACCTTTCTTAAATTCTCGATACATCTCTTCTACCATGGCTCTCATGGTCATGAAACTATCCATGAACTGAGAGTCTAATTCCAAGGAATTTCTTCTGCCATTTCCCTCCTAGGATAGACTCTTCCAACTTCTGGGTTAGTCTCAACCAGTTCTCCTTCTCCTAATTTGAGCTTTGACCTAGTTAGCATTCAACAATCCAGCACAAGCTTGTCTAACCTTAGCAAACCTAAAGCTCTAATACCACTTGATCTAATAATGAGATCTTAAACAATTATTAAGGTATTATAGACTCATGTGCATGGATTAGCCTATGTTACTTTGTGCAGTGGATCGATAAGATTGTGAAATACATAGACAATGAAGCAGTTAAAGAACATAATAGACAACACACGTAAACACAACAAGTTTAATAAGGAGCTCACCCAACACTCCTCGGCTACGTCTCTTGGTCCAGCCTTCAGTGGTGACCTCTCTATTATGTCCTAAAAAAAACGGAGTTTTACAAAAGTATGAGCTCAATTTGAGTCTCAACACACAACAGATACAATAGTAAGAGTTTTTCTTGAACCCCTCAAGCCTCTCTGAGTACACAGACTCTCTCTATCATTCTCTATCTCTATCTTTGCTCTGTCTCAGTACTGCCTGTCTCTATCTGCTCTCTGTCTGTGGCTTTAAAGACAATGTGTGCTATATGTTCGTTTCTCCTTCTCGGGCTCTCAGGCTTCCCGACCTCTATCCGCTCAAATCCCCCTCTGAGCTTTAGCAATCATTGCTAAATGCTTTCAGGGATGGTGGCCACCTGTACTGTAACGGAATGGGTCATCGGGCCTTTGAAATCCCCGAAATAACCATTCTCTTTTTACACAGAGAAATACATTCCAAACTGTGAAACTCTGTCAAATTTCTATTTATCAGACTTGAAACATTATGAATCTGCCTTATAACTTCTATCAGGTCTGCCTATACGTCAACATTACATCTCCACCGTTGATTTGGGAGATCTAGATCCAACGGTTGTGGTTCATTTCGGGCAGCTCTTCCGTACAAGGGTCGGGTGGTTTTCTCTCTCCTTAGCCTGGACACGTGGTAGCCACTGTATGGGATCAGGTGAAGCCTGGCTCAAACCACTCACTGCCTTTCGCCCGCCCGAAATCCCGCTTATATCGTGATTTCCCTTTATATTTAAAAATACACTAAAACATTGAAAAACCCTGTAAAATGGCTTTATCGGACTTGAAATCATATATAACAGCATTAATAAACCCTTTCGGGTCCGTAATATTGCATCGGGCGCATTTCCTTTGTAATCCATTCATTTGGCGGAAATGCGAAATATAAAGGAAATTGCCGCTTTCCAGATTTCAAAATATATAGAATTCTGTCTATAATCTTATTGGGTCTAGATATCGTTGTCATAGTTATTATCAGCCCCGCTCCATTGAAATGTGCTGACGCGATATTGCGATGCGATTGATCGCAATCGCATATCGCACATACCCTGGGCCGATTATAATTGCTCCTATGTGTTCGCTGATTGCGATATCGCGCGTTAACATGGGCCGTCGATCTGCGCGCTTGATCGACAGTCCTCGTTGACTCGGCTGATTGCAATCACAACTGTCATGTGATAGCCCCCGATTGCCTCCGCTTGCCATCACCGATTGCGATTTTCCGATCGGATCTGGACCATTGATCAGCCAGATCTGACTGCTCTTATGCATTGTTGCTTTAAGCCTCCAGTAAGCCTGTTTTCATTGATTTCTTCATGTTTTTGCCTCCCAATAGTGTAATCTGACTTTTTAACAAGTTCTTCTTATGCGATAATTTCGAGTGTTTGAAGACTTTGAAGATTTAGAGGATTTTCTAGGATCCATTTGGATCAGTTCTTTTGCTTATTATGCATGATAGCTGGTTGATGAAGTTAATAAACACACACATATGAACATATATTGTTTGAATAAGTAAAAGGATAAAAATAGTTCACAAGCAGTTATCTAGGATCAAGAAATCATTAACATATCAAGCTCGTAGATTTCTCAACATGGTATTAGAGGGATGGTAATACATCAAGGAAGGGCTGACAAAGAACATTAAAGAAGAGGCGAGGCAGTTGAAGTTGAAAGCAAAGCTAGATTCAGATCCACATTCTAAAAACCCTAGATCTATCAAAGAGAAGACAATATCTACTATTCAAGCAGATCTATAAGAAGAAGGTAATAAACATCCTCCCACTCCAGTCGAAGAGCAGATCCTCAAGGATAAAATATCAAGTTCCCTCGCATTCAAAGACAAACAAGCTTCCTCAAGGCACATTCAAGGCAGCCATCCAGAGTCAAGCTTCAAGGATCATCACATCAAGTAACTATCTTATTTATTTGAACGAAACTAATATTGAAAAAGATGTATTCTTGCAACGAAAGCAATAAGTTAGTTGAAGTTGCCAACTTCCTTGCTTGGAAGACGAGAACTGACATCAATTTGAAAGAACAAGAAGTTATTGAACATGTAGAAAAGAAAATTGTTGTTCATACTGACAATCAAGAATTGGATAAGTACAACAAGAACGAAATAAGAGCTCAAAAGATTCTCATAGAATCTATAAAGGACTCTTTGATTCCTTATGTAGCCAAGCTTGAAACAGCCAAGGAAATCTATGACAAATTGATACACCTATTCTTCGTCAGCACTGCAGGAGAAGGGATCTCTTTAAGGAATGAGTTATACAAGATGAAGATCAATAAAGAAGAAGGTATAGCTCCATACCTCATAAGGGTTTTTGAAATAAGAGATCAGTTACAGGATCGAGGAGAAATCGTGTCTGATCAAGAGATGACTACTATAGTGTTGAATGCTCTACCTGAGGATTGAGGAAACTTTACAGCCAACATATGGGCTAAAAAGGAGGCATCCTTACTCAATGATCTTTGGGCGATATGCAAAGTCGAAGAAGCTAGATTAAAGGTCAAGGAAGATATTGCAGTTGTATCCAAGGAGCAAGCATTTGTTGCCGAGTTCAAGAGGAAAGGGAAGTTCAGAAAGTTTGAGAGGTTTGGTCACCAACAACATCCCAAGAAAAACATGTCAAAGATTCAATGCTTTGAACGTCACGAATATGGACACTACCAAAGAGATTGTCGCAAGCAAAAGAAGAATGACAAGAGGAAATATGAAACAACTCATGTCGCCCAGGAAATACAAGACACTGAAAAGAAGCCAAAGAAGGAGTAGCCACAGGATCTTTACTATGATTAAAAGATCACTTCCTGCTTTCTTTCATAGGTCTTAGTTGCATAAAATATTACATAGCATTTTTTTGTGACATCTTGTGATTCATGAACATTCTTGTGTGTTGATTAAGTAACTCTTTAAATGATGTACTCATTGATTATGTACACTATATTTTGTACCATCTATGGATGAGCACTTGATGTATGAAGATATGTTGAATCCTCTAGAAATATTGTTAATGGTTATGATTAAAGTATGTTGTATAGGAATTTCTTTATGTAAGGATTCTAGGAAGGAAGGAAATTGCTATGTGTAGGAAACCCTAAGATGAGAACATTTTGGTTCTCTAAATCTTTGAAGAGTTTTTACAGACAAATATCCTTTGTGAAGAATCCAGGTACTAAGAGAAGCTGTAAGAATCAAGTCAACTCCATTGCAAGTCAAAGATCCCTCAAGAAGTCCGTTGCGAGAATCATGGTATGATTCAAGACAAACGAGGCATGTATGCTTGTGTTTAATATTTCAATTTCATATCATATGGTTGCATGTAACATGGATCAAGCATGATCAAGAGAAAAAGTATCTCCTCCTCTGAAAGGATGTAACAAGGCTTAAGTCACACTAGATGAAATCAACATAATATGTCCTCATATGAAGTATGAGGTGGATGACTACAATTAAGAAACTCTAATTGAAATCTCCTGGGAATTGAAGGTTTGAGGATGGAGGAGATCGTGAAATATGCAACCATGATGAAGGCAATCAACATCCAGAGGATCAGGAAGATTTGACTAGGAAATCTCCCAGAAAGATACGAAGACTCTGATGGAAGTCTGAAAAGATGAAGACCCTTGACAATAAATATCTTTGGGAGATGTGTCAACATGTATGCAGGGTGTTGATACCTACAAGAAGATGTCACTGGAAAAGGCCATCACCAAAAAGATAATATGTGATTTTTTTTGGTTTCTGACCTCTTGGAGAAAGTCTTGGTATGTGTGTAGGGCCAAGGTAAGGAGAGTTGTGAAGGATGTCAAAATTATGTACCTTGTGATCTAGAGCAATCATCGTTGAAGGAAAAGTGAAGAAAGATGGCCATGTGAAGGAAGCCTTAGATGTAAAGCAAAGAAGGATACTTTCCGAGAAAGAAGGAATGACATGATGGAGGAAAGTGATGGATGGATGAACCCTACATATGAAGAAATTGATGACATTGAGGTCTTGGATCATCAGCCAACTAGAAGACCCTATAAAGTATTGGTGATAGAGTCCCTGATTAAGAGGGAGCTCTGGAAGGTTCCTATGAATAAAGGAACATGAGTATGTTTCTGGTAAAGAGAAACTTGGAACTCATCCCTGGTTAAGAGGGAGAGTTAGACATGACATTCTCGTCTTCAGTTTGGAAGAAAGAATGGAGGATTTTGCAATCATCTGGCATCCGACACCCTTTGAGGATGTGGTAGGGCATCCAAAGCAAGAGTGGGCAAGAGGACCGATATTCTCGAGGGTTGGGGACCCAAGATGAGAATAGTCCTAGTAGGGCATACTCGGAGAACACCTAGGTGGGTATGACCCTAAGAGAGACAATGATGATATGTGTCTATCAGTCATTGGTCTAGAAAACATTGTGCTCTCATCTAAGTGAGAGATAGAGCTATTAGTCAAGGCCTTGCTATATGAAAACAATTTTGGTTGAAATGATGCTATAATAGATGGAGTGCAAATCCGATCTTCTTATGAGAATTCTTCTGTGAACTTGAAATTTTTTCCAAGTACCATGTATGCATGAATACCTCCCTAGTTAAGAGTGAGTGTTGAAGAAAGTGTAACTAGGTTCGATCTTCATAATGACACATTCCAATGTAAGTGATGTAAATTGTGTCTAGCAAAATATTTTGTAAATTTGAGTCATGGGTTTCATGCTCGAAATTTGTTTGTAGTAGCTCCCATTGAGAGATCTAGGCTAGGTAATAGGTTTGTGTCATTGATGTAAACAAATACACTTGTAAATTATATAGTTTGTGTCTCCAAGATCAAGGGCAAAACCATGTGGAATGTCTCATCCAAGTTCAAGTACAAATGGCTAGTAAAAGTCTCCTCCAATCAAAGATAAAAATGCATTGTAATTTCGGCAAAAATGTATTGTATTCATGTCAGCTAAATCAATTATGTAAGTCGTCCTAAAGACAAGTCATGTCGACCTAATGAGCATCCTTGAGAGGACTATAAATAAGGGCCTCTCCTCCCTCATTTGAACACACACTCATCACATCAATTCAATCTATCTCTTATGCGAAGAATTATGTCTAAGGGTGTGAAGAAAGGGTCAGGTCAAGCAGTCACAGGTCAACAAGAAGGAAGTCTATTCTACCATCTATAACCATAGGAAATCTGTCCACACATGCGAGGCTAGGGCATCATCTTATATTCTCTCATTGGCAAGGAAAGAGTTCGATCTTGGGGCTATTTGAAGGGCAGATTTACTTGAAGAGAAGACACAAGGAGAGCAAATGTTTAGGAGGGCTAGAAGAGCCCTAAACTTCTCACACGTGTGAAGGAATATGTCACAATTAGGGTTGCATTACATTCCTAGATCATCTTCATGGAAAAGGCTTGATTCAAGGCTAAAAGAGTTTGGTTATTCATCGAGAGGGAAGCTCCAAGTATAGTGAGGCAAGGAGGAGGCTACAAGAGCATGTAGCTCACCACACATGCGAAAATAGTGACAACTTCAGGACTGCAACTAGGGTTGCTGAACAGTTCAAGTCAAGGAAGCATATATGTTTGTCTAAAGGCAAGTTTTTTAGGATATCAACTTGTCTAGAGAATTATTTTGGACAAGTGAAGTTTGGAGGAAGAAGAAGGAAGAGGGAATCTGATCCCACCATCTATAGTTGTAGATCTGATCTATGGTGTAGCAGGTCAGAGGATAGAAGTAACAGAAGGTACTAGCCTTGATCTTGGAGACACAAGTGTCAAAGGGCCTTTGTCTAGGTCTTGGAAATTTTTTCAAGTGAAGATTCTATAAGAAGAATTACCGTGGGTTTTCCTCTCAAGATTGGAGAGGTTTTGCCCTAGCTGCTACCTATATCTTGTGTTATTGTTCTTTTGCTTATTATGCATGATAGCTGGTTCATGAAGTTAATAAACACACACATATGAAAAGATATTGTTTGAATAAGTAAAAGGATAAAAATACTTCACAAGCAGTTATCTAGGATCGAGAAATCATTAACATATCAAGCCCATAGTTTTCTCAACAGTTAGTTGTTTAGTAGAAGTCTTGTGAGAGATGGTCATGTTTTCATATTGACAACCAATATAAGCATCGATAGTGGTTAGCCATGGCCTTCTCAGGATTAAAGAATACCCACCCAGAGAGGATTTGGGTTGTAAGACCATGAAGTCTGTGGGATATTCCCATGAGTTGATGGAGATCATTACGTCTTCAATATTTCCTTTGGTTCAACAATGGATTTATCAAAAAGTTGGAGTACAATAAGGGTTTTCCTAAGACTATAGAGTCGTGGGGCCTCCATAGTTTCTCACGTCATGACATTAATCACACCACGTAGATAAATTAATGTGTTAGGAATGAATATATTATTAATCAGTACATTAACTACTAGGCTGTCAGGGTCAAAATATTTGGTTGCGAGAACACCCCCCACCCCTTAATTATAAAGTCTTGACAATTTTCTGAAGACATTGATAGTTTTATGATCCTTCCTTCTATGATCAAGCCTTCTTAAACAAAGTTCTCTTGTTTCTTATGAATATATGGGCATATCCTTGATGATTTGGAATAATGGTAATTTAACACGCATGTTCTTGAGTTCCCCCAAGAAATCAAACTCAAGTCGATTAATAAGTTTCTCTTGGGTTGATCTCTCTAGATAAGGTGGGTTTTGGGTTCAGAGCATGTATGGCCATTCAAAGGTTTAGGAGATGGTTCTTGTTATGGTTCTTCATTCTGGGTACCTTTTTTCAAATCTTAAATGTGAATAGGAGGATGGGTCTCGGTTAGTGTCTTCCCAAATAGGAGATGAATATCTTGACACTCTAGGGAAGACATAGAAAAGGTAGAGTAGGTGACAAGTCCAACAACATTTTCCAGTTGGGTTACTCTCCCATTGTTATGGTTTCTTTATGAATAGTTTGTGTGGTCGATTTTGGATGAGGATGAGCTAATGTGGATGCTTACATTTATGAAGGGGTAGAAGCTACATGGGTGGTTATGCAATGGCATGTTGAAGGCTTCCATAAACAAGGTTTCTCCACACCTGTTACTAGAAGAAATCAAACTCGGACTGAGTAATAGGTTTCTATTGGGTTGATCTCTCTAGATAAGGCGGATTTTGGGGTTCCGGGCATGTATGCTCATTCAAAGGTCTAAGAGATGATTATTGTTCCAGTTCTTCATTTTGGATATCCTTATTTGAATCTTTAATGTGAATAGGAGGATAGGTATCAATTAGTGTCTTCCCAAACATAAGATGAATATCTTGACACTCTAGGGAAGAGATAAAATAGGTAGGATAGGTGACAAGCCAATAACATGTTCTGGTTGGGATACTCTCCCATTGTTAGGGTTAGGAATAGTTTGTGCAAATGATTTTAGATAAGGAGGGCATGATGTGGATGCCTACATTTGTGGAGGAGTAGAACCTACATGGGTGGTTGTGCAATGGTCTATTGAGGGCCTCCATAAGTAGGGTTTCTCCACTCTTGTTGCCAAAGTTGGATTGGGGGAGGAGGACCCATCCATGATTGTGTTGACATACACCATGATTGAGAAGCATGCTACACAAACTTTAATATGATCAAAGGGACATTCCTTCAGTGGATGTTTTCTTCTAAATTCCATGATGAATATGGATAGGGATAATTATTTTTCTCCGCTCTTATTTTCACCTATGATGCATCTAGTTGGGAGCTTATGGAACTGAGTATATCAGTCTTGAAGTCTTCGAGCATGTTCCTTATTTGTGCTCTTGTTAGCCCACTGTTAGTAGCTTTGGAAATTCTTGTAATATGTCTCTAGATCCCTTACTATAGTTTTACGTGCCCCTGGAATATTTCTACATGATTCAATAATAACATCGTAAGGTAGCACAACAAAATCTCCACCTCCCACCAGATTTAGGAGATCGATACAATCATCCTGAATTACTTTTAGTAACAGGATGTGTAGTGTCTCAAGAGCTAGGTTTTATTGTCTCGCTCTGTGAACATTATAGTTGAACCTTTCAACATAGTATTCATGGCTCTCCTCCTCATTTTGGGTCATTCAAAAGATATCTTCCCTTCTTTCCTTATACATATAGTAATATTAATTTTTCTAGGAATTTCTACTTCATTTAGTCCCATGTGAAAATACTACCTTTACTGAGGCTTATGAACCAATGTAGTGCTACATTCTTGAGCTTAGTAGGGAATAATTTTATCTTTCGAGCATTTGACATATAGTTGTAGCTTCGACATAGTACTTCAAATTCAAAAGGAAGGTATCAGAACCTTCCTTTGAAAGACCATGAAAGTTGGGTAGAGTTGAGTGAGAAATGATTTTCATCTTTGTTTCTTCGTTTGACTCAAGAATGGGGAGTTCGAAGGTGGTTTCTTCTTCCTTAATTTCATGGACCATCTCTATTTGAGGCTTGTCTTCCTCCTCCAGAGGTGCCTTAGGATAATTTGGAAAAGTCAACTCCTCATAATGGAACTGCTCACTGCTTCAATCCTCAGAAAACAGAGCTTCAATTGGTGCAGAAGATGAAGCTTGTGCAACCTTGAGCTTCTCACTAAATACTTTAGGTTTCTTTTTAGCAAGAGAGCTTGTTGTGGGAGTCAAGTAATTGGTTGATCATGCCCTTTCTTGTGTTAAGACTATCCTACATTGTTAGATTTTTGGGGGATTTTGGTAAATCTTCCCTAATGATCTCTAGTTTTAGGCATGAAAGATTAAAAATACATTCTATCTAAGGTAAACTACTTGTAAAAGAAATTGTTTGTGTTAATTTGCTGAAAAATGATTATTTGTTGAAATAAACAATCAAAGATAAAAACCAAGCAATAAAACAATGGTTATATTGTTGACATTTTATTGTACTATTGACAATTCCATGGCAATGATGCCAAAAATAATGGGTCTTTCAATTAAATTTCTAATTTAATGGAAAGAAAACTAAAACATTTTACATTTAGTTGTGAAGTAAAGGTTCCTGTGGAACTTGTGAACTACCGTGCATCATCTATGCTAGTAAAATATGAAATTGTAGTAACCTAAATGAGTGTCATAGGAAAAGATATTGGGATGCATTCACAAGTCACCAAGAGAATCTACTTGCAATCTAATCCATACTTGCTAGAATGTAAAGAGCACACTTGCAGGAACGTAAATCACATAGACATCTAAGGTGATGTGTTCCAGTTGTTAAGATGATCTTGGTTACTATAAAAGAAATGCAGTTGCACATACAATATGATGTAATAACTCTCAAACCATCAAACCACACTTGCACATAAAGGAAATAAGACTATAATTCAAATGTTGTAATCATAACTCAATCGAAAACAGAGCAATTGAAAATTTGGAAAAGAAATAGAGTATTCTAGTGTCAATATGAAATTGCAACAATGACCTACGTTACAATATGTCATGTAAACCTAATGATAAGTTCGTAATTAATGCTAATGTTGATGAGCAAACTGTAGCAATAAATCTACTCTACAGAGTTACAATAGTTAGAGTCACAACAATCGAATGTCAAAGTTGCAGCAAATGAAATATCAGAGTTACAACTAAATACCGATTAAAGGAGTTGTTGGGTGTGAAAGAAATATATAAAAGGCACTATAACTACTATACAAACTATATATATTATCTAGCTAAGGAGGGGGCCCTACATCCTTAGACGAGGCACTAGTTTATGAAAATAGTAAGATATGAGATACTCAATACATCATTGACTAAATCATAATGAAAATGAACTTTAAATTGCAAGAAATTGGAACTAAAATAAAGAATATGTTCTGATTAATCAATTGGCTCAATTGCCAACCCCCCTAACTTGAAGAGAGCATAGGTTTTATACGTAATGTGTTGTATCTAAATTAATCAAAACAATTGATGGACAACTATGAGAATCAAGTTTGTCCATCTTGTTACATTGTCTTTCCAAAATATAGCAAACATCAGGCACATGTTGACTTAATTAGTTGTATGATAAATGACAGTTGAGTCATCCATTCTTTCCTAAGCACCTATTTTCCTTTGTCATTTTCCTGTGTGAGGAGATTGGTTGTTGCCCTCTTGACTGGTCCACATATGATAACTATTGAATTGATTGATGTGGTCCACATATGATAACTATTCGACTGATTGACGTGTTGTTACAACTTGCATGGAGTCACAACATCTTTCCTCAGAGTTACAACAATAGTCTTGAGTGAGTTGCAACAACAACCATGTGGTGCGAGTCATAACAACGGTGAGAGTCATAACAAACAAGAGTTGCAACATCAAGGAGGTGAGAGTCACAACAACCCAAAGTTGAGAGTTGCAAACACAAAGCTAAGAGTCATAACAAAAAAGAGTTACAACAATGGTGGCAACAACCTAGAATTAAAACATGGGAGGCGACAACCTAGAGTTGCATCAACTGTACCCAAGCAAAGAGTTGCGACAACTCATACTCAAGAGTTGCAACACTTGTCCCGTTGAGAGTTGCAACAACTATTGAGAAAGTTGCAACACTTTCATTCGAAAGACACTTATGTAGTTTCGTTTCTATATACCACTATTAGCACATAAATACAATAATTCCTAAAAATGCATAAGAATAAGTATTGAAGTGTAATTTTAAGGGGATAAATATATCTTGACAAAATATGCACTATTATAGATGAAAGGGTATCAAAATGAGATAGATACAGGAAAAGAGGTATATAAAAAGGTATTGTGTGGGTGTTGAAAATATGTCAAATTGAGCACTAGTCACCTCAAGATGAAGCAAGGTTTTATGAGCGGTTAGTAATGCCTTTTGATTGTGTGATGCATTGAATACTTTTATGCATTTAATCAATAATATGTTGCATCCATTCCTATATTCATTTGTCATAGTGTATTTGGATGACCTTTTAATCTCTCATTCTACCTAAGACCTAGAGTGCACGTTACATATGAAGCAAATGTTAGAGAGGCAATGTGGAAACATTAATTGCCAACCTACATAAGGAAGTGTTAGCTTGCTAAGTAGTCCTTAGGGTACTTAGGGCATGTGATAGGCATAGGTGAATTGGAGATTGATATTGTAAAGATAGAGGCCATCATTAATTGGCACACTCCTACTAATGTTACAAAAGTTAGGAGTGTTATGGGAGTTTCCCAATATTTGAGAAAGTTCATAACATCATTTTCCATTATGGCAACTCCACTTCATTTTATAACAACTAGCAGTAAGTGTTTATAGTGGAGTAAATATAATAGACATCCTTTGGAGAACTAAAACAAATGAGGTTGAATAGATCAATGTGTGAGGAGGAAATCTTGTCATCAAATTTCGATGCATTTCAAGGGCCTCAGACAACATTTTTTTAGGCTTGATGCTAGATGAGAGTTGCCATAGGATTTTCCCACCCAATGAATAAATTGATTTTCTCATTAAGATCCTTCAATCAAGGTATTGTGCACTGAAAACAGAGTTTGCATGTGAAAGTTATGACCTTGACAAGGTAATAGTCCAAATATTCTCCACAAGTCCAAGCAACGACCATGTCTAATCATCATAGTTTAAATACAAGGACTTAATACCACATGGGAACCTATGAGACTTCTATAAGCATCATGGAGGTTACAATTGGGTTTCAAACCCAGATTCTAGCTATCAAAAACATAGTAGATGGAGGGAAAAGAGTTTATAATTTCATTGGTTATCGGCTGTTCCATAAGATGTGTAGGAGTTTGAAGGAGATTCCAATAGAGTAGAGAGATAGATGCATATTATAGAGGAATCCATAGGACCATAACATTTAATAGCTTCACATTGGGCTTATAAAGCTTTATAATTTGTGTTACACTATTCATAATATACAAAGATGGAAGGCATGATGGAAAGCACAAACTTTCATTGAATATTAGTTTTCCCATATGGGTTTCCAAAATAAATATTCATGTTTTATTATCCTTACCTTTCCGGTTGTAATCTATTTCATATGTTATAGTAGTCAAAGAGTCAAAAAGGTGGTTTTATTGATGTTAAAGTGTTAAAAATACAAAAAGATAGTTGTGACGCTAAGCCATGTTTGCAATGGTCATTTTAAGTTTAGATTTGTTTCAAGTGAGTTGACTACTGGAATATCCATGGCGATTTACAAATAATCAAGGATCCCTAGTTTTAACATAATATATATACATAATAAGTGGCATCACTGCATAAGTAAGATTGCCATGATTTAATTTGACTAATGAATTTTATTGTTATAATGTTTTCTTTTGAAACCATGAATGATTTTCAATGCTCAATGTAAAGTTATGAAACCAAACTTTATAATAACACAATATAAATACTACATCTCAACATGCCTTGAAATAAATTTGAATCTCACTCCTAATATCAAAATAAATACTTTAAATTTGTTTATTTAAAGAAGTTGCACTTCAACCCAATATAGATGAGATGTGTAGCATGACATAATGTTCATAATTTTAAATGAAATAATGCAATGCAAATTTAAATGAAAAAATCATCAAAACTATAATGTATAAGTCAAAAAATAAAATGTAGCTATAATAAAATAAAATAGTTAAATATTACTATGTTAAGAAAAAGATATTATAAAGTGACGTCTTACTATTATATGTTTCATTGTGATGTCAATATGAGATTAATATTTTTTATTAAGTGAAATGCATTTTTGAATGCACAAATGGATTCAAAGTCTTAAAAAAACCCTTGAGGCAATTAGTCCATATAGATTTAATAACTCAAATTTGTCATTCTAACAATTTTTGGCAAGATTTCATGCAAAAATGATCGAAAAATATACCCAAAAAAGATAAAAATGTAAAACATTTAGACTATGTTATATTATAATAATATGAAGTAGCATAAATTCATCTTAATCTCAATATTTTAAATACTAAGAAGTTTGTTAATCAATCTCTTTTAATATCTCAAGAAAACATTTTTTATTGATATGATATAAAACAATTTTTATTAATATGATATAATTTATAAGTAATATTAATTGTGTGTTGAGTTATCCTCTAAGATTTCATTGTATCATCTAACACTAACTACATCTTATAAGTTCCATACCATTAAACATTCAATATGTTGCTCATTCCTTCTTTAAAACAACACATGGTCACAAAAGGTAGTTTTGAACTTCTTCTTTCTTTCTGTTTTTTCCTTTGTAATATGAAGATTTATTGATATTCCACAAAATTTACATATGCAAACAGTGGTTGTCTATCATTGGCCCGCCACACTAAAAGCCAGACCAATGAGAGAAGAACAAATCATCTATAAGATGCAATGTTAAAACTAAAAGAAACAAAACAAACCACAATAATTAAGAGTTGTCCCTTGAATGGGAAAACCAACTTGTGACCAAAATTGAGTTTCAAACTTAGTCATAGAATACGTGAAAAAATCCAAAGAAAAGTGCAACATGTAAGTTAGGAGGAGTGTGAGATTTCCACCTTGGTTGGGTAAGCCACATCCTTGTTGTTTGTTCCTATACCTTTCTTAGGAGTTGAAACTACCTCAGTTTGGGCTACATGACCTTCAATGTCCATTAGTTGCAATTACATGCCCTCCAACATCGTCAATATTTCATACCCTGCATATTGACGATCTAACAAAACCTTACCAAAGAGTGCCTTTCAATGCCAGTATAGGTCTATTGTGTAGAGGTACTGCTTATGCCTTCCTTGCATTGTCCAATACCCAAGCCGTGAGTTCTTCCATTAATTCTATGTATGTGAAGCTATGTTGCTCTTGTTTGACAACCTCCTCCACAACATTGAGCTCGCTCTACACCTCCAAAGGGGTGTGGTTGTGGTAGAGCCGAACAAACAACTTAGCTCTGAATCACACACACGAACCCCTCAAGAACCATGTTCCCCTCCTCATTAACATCTGACTCTCTGACAAGCCATGGCAACAAGAGAGGGAAGCAACACATAGGGTTGAAGGACTAGAGATATGAAGGCCGAAGGAAATGCAACCAAGAGAAAAATTTTAGACCACATGAGTAGGCTAATAGCTCTAAACCTCAGATAAAGAGCTTGGACCCCATGCAATGAACTCCAAAGAGCTAAAGATGAAGGAGTTGACGAGATTGATAGGGAAGGTCACTATGAAAGAAGAGGCACAAAGAAAATTCATTACTAAGAAGGAAAAAAGCCGATGAAGAGATAGAATGATGAGGAGCATCATAAAACTAAAAACCACCATGAATTCCCCCTAGTGAATTGTTTGAAGGCAAGATCTGCTCGTTTGGGGGGACGATGTGAATTCATTTACCTTAATGCGAACATAAGTTGAGGCAGATTAATTACCCCAAGGGCGTTGAGGAGATTTGACTCTGTGACCTCCCAATTAGCAAAGTACTTAGAAACGAGAACTCGACCAGCTGAGCTATCCCTTGAGACTCTAAAATACTCTTAAATTATTATTATTATTATTATTATTATTTAATTTTAAGATTAAAGCCAAACCAACACTAAATTGGTATATGAGATCCCTTGTTTGTGAAACAAAAGATCCCTTAAGAATGATTTGATTAGCAAAGTGTATAAAGATCTACATACCATATCCATTTAAATTTGAACTTTACATTTTTAATAGCCATAGTCTATATGTTAAATCATTTGGAGTTAATTAACCAAGAATCCCATTTGTTGAAATCACAAGTCTGAGTTGTAAACTCTCCACAATCAAAATAAGCTATAAGATTTTTTAAAGTGTTTAATCTATATATGTAGTGAAAAACGTAATTTAAACAACCAATCAAAATTTCACAATTATTTTTCACGGAATTCTAACCAAACACTCCAAAACAATTAAAACAATTAGATAAAAAAACATCAATTACAAAAAAAATTCCCATCTATATATTTAGTTAAAGAAAATTATTCCTCTTTAATAGATAACTTTTTATATTAAAATAATTAAATACACATATTAAATACTCCCTTTTTATCATTTCATTGCGGTACCTTTCATTCAGGCCGTATTATTTTGGAATCAATCATTGGCACCGACCATTACATACTCGATATTAAACGTTTGTGTGCAAATAGACAATCCAAATATAGGAATACTGACAAAGGTGGGGTTAAGGAGGGTTTAGTGTGAAGGTTTCTCGTGAAGAGTCGGCGAAAACCAGGCATTTTTCTTCTGAAAACACAGGGAAGGGCATAACGACGATGAGGTGGTCATCTCGTTCATTACGAAATTCAGTTTGCGGTGGACATTTCTCCGATAGGGTTATATAAGCGACTGTAATTTTCAGGGAGCAAAATTATGGCTTACGGGGATTATAGCAAGCGGAAGGTTTCAGGGCGGCCCCCCCACTCCGGCCGTGGCCTGGGAGTACGTAGCAAGGAAATCGTGAAGAAGGTTAAAAATGTTTCTTTAAAAAACCAGATCCGTTCCATCCAACGTCTGCTCAGAAAGGTATTTGTCTCCAAACCCCACATAAAAAATGGTCTTATATATTTTGTCGTTATCATTGAATTGAAGAAAAAATGAGCAGTTATTTTTTCCTTAATAAAGTTGCTTTGAGGAACATGTTTCAAAATTTGGGGGTTGCACCGCGCAAGCTTAGTTGTTAAGTCCGAGGAGTGTCAAATTTTTTCTCTAGAGTTGCTTTCGCCCTTATTACATTTTGACATGCCACGGCTACAGCTCAAGATTTTGCGATCTCTAACCACTGAATGTATGTCCCACTCACATGCTCATAATTACTTTCGGCATAAATCCAATGATTTTCCTTCATTACAGAAGGATAATGTTATAAGAGTTACAGAGGCACTGCTTCTCCATTTAGTATGTTATTTGTCATATATGCGATTACCATCCTTTGGGAACACAGTGTAGAATCCCGAAACCCCAAACCTCCAATTGAACTTTTAAAAATCCTGTTAATCCTCCGGGGTTCCGTTGAGTGTACCTCCAAGCATTATGGCTCATATGGAATGCACCGGCAGATGGAGGGATGTGGTAGTTTAATTTGGTATTGTTGGTGTAGTTGTTGTGATCCTCAGGTCCTGAGGTTAAGGAGCTGGAAAGCGATGGCACCGCGGTCTGAGCAATCAGTCGTTTCTAAGTTTTTGGTTATAAAAAGTCAATATTGGAGACATTCTTTAGATCAGGGGAATGTGTTTTGATACATAGATGCAAGTTATGTCAATTGGGTCTAGCTTTGGTTGTCAAGGAGGAGGAATCTTTATCCTCCTCACCTGGGTTCAAATCCTGCTTGTGACATGTTTCACACTTTGTGAGCCCATTGTTTCTGAGGCTCTAAGCCAGGAGGAATATCTTACCCTTGCTTATGGGTTGGGGTGCTTGGTTACTTGCAATGAAAAAGTAAATGCAAATTGTGTTTATTGTGTTGACGTCTACTGACAAGTTGGAACAATTTTGGCAGAATAGGTACACCTACGCTTGAAAATAATAGGTACACACGAGCTTGAAACTAGATGCTAGATCTTGGTAATTTTGGCAAAATAGGTACACCCAAGCCAAATGATGACAACAAATGAAAGCCCATGGTAATTTTGGGAGAATAGGTAGACCTAAGCCTAAATATGATGCCATGTGAAATCCCATGACATTTTTTTTGAGAAATCGGTACAACCTATGCCATTCTTTAAGAAGAAAATATTTCAAGCATGTTTTTTTAAAGGGGCTGAAACCGCCATGATAATTTTTTTCATGGTTTGCTCCAAAGTTCATGGTTGCACCAAATAACATTGAATTCCATTCTTATGATCCAGGGTTGAGATTAGATCTCAGCCCTCTAGATCAATGGTGGAGTTCCGCCTTGTAACTCGAGCCATTGTCCAATGTGTTTTTAGCCTCTTTTACTTAGGTTTCTCTACTCAGAAATTTGAGCCACTACACTGAAACTTCAACTCTTATTTCCAGACCTTTGCACCTTGAAAAATGTACTACTGCTCAACACTTGTACCTTGATTTGTGCCACAGTCCAACAGTTCACTGCCCAGAAAATTGTGCCATTGGCAGATTTCCTCTGCCTCGAATTTCGAGACACAGGCCTGCCACTTCTCCTTGATTTGTGAGCCTGTCAGACTGGACTAAATGTAGTTTGTTCCTACTTAAAATCTGCGCTGGACTTCCTAAAAAATCGTGCTGGAGGCCACCTCAAAAATCATGCTGAACCTTCCTTGAATTTTGTGCTATGATTCCTACTTGTACCTTCTCAAACATGAAATTCAAGGAAGGTTTGTTAATTTTTAGGGCTAAATTGTGATATGTTGTAGATAATATATGTTGTAGATAATAGCACTTTTAAACATTTTACATTACATTCACCCCATAATATCATATCATCATTAGCAATTATGTAGAGAGAACAATAACATCAACAATGCAGCAGAACAATAAAGAACTATAAAAGAAGAGCATGCACAATAGATAAACTAGGATTTAGGATAGAGACTAGGGAAAACCCCCACAAGGGGGAAAGCCCAACCAAATTCTTCTACTTAGATATTCATCAAATGTTCAATTGAGATACAAAGTTCAAATATCATGAGACATTAGTCTTTCATCATCAATCACACTAGGCCATCTAGTGCCACTTCAATAATGGACAAGTATGATATACATTACTGTCACTATCATATAGGTTCAACCATCATTGTCATATCATCATCATAGAGACAAGCCATAGATTAGAGTGTCACTGCAATACACCAAAGGTCACTGTTATATATATTGAGGTCACTGTCATGTCTCCATGTCACTTCCATATAGATCCAAGTCACAATCATATGGATCATTGTTATGTCAGGGTTACTCTCACTACATCAAAGGTCACTGCCATGTAGATCACCGACACATATCAAATGCACTGTCATATATATCACTATCACATTTCAAGGGCACTATCATGAAGATCAATGGCATTGTCATATACATATTGATTATTGTTATAAGATCTAGAGTTGTTGCTGAAACATTATGGTCATAGGAGCAATAATCATTGTTAAAGGATCTAATATCTTTTCCATGTGTCATGTCCATACATCATAAATATTAGTGATATGCTTAATTGTTATCATAGTCATCAAGAGTACTTTGGTCACTGCCATCAAGGCTACTATAGACATATCGTTGAAGGTCACTCACAAGGAATATATATGTGAGCCTCGTAGTTGATCATATGAGAACCACAGAGATTAGTTTTGCGTGCCACAAAGAATGTGCCACTGTGATGTATGACACGAGCCATAGAATAGAGGCATTGTAATGTAAGCCATAGAAAAGATGTGAGTCACATGCAAACCATAGGAGATAAGCGAGCCACAAAATATATATGTGAGCTACAACAAGGATACAGCGAGCCACTCTATAGAGTGTGAGCTACTAAAACGAGAACGTGCCACAAAATATAGTTGAACTACAGAGTATATGTATCGAGCCTCAAAGATGTAAATATGATCCCTAGAGAATGATCCACATAGAAGAGCGCGAGCTATAGCAAGGATATAATGAGCCACTGTATAGAGTGTGAGCTACTGTAATGAGAGCGAGCTACAAAATATAGCCGAACTACAAAGTATATGTATCGAGCCTTAGAGATGTAAATACGATCCATATAGAATGGGCCACAGAGAAGAGTGCGAGCTACGGATATTTGATACGAGCCTCCATAGACAAATAATGCCAATCACAAAAGGATGCGAGCCTCAAAGATGTTCGAGCTACCACAGAAGAACAAGATCCATATATGCCAAATGAGGGAGGACAAATGCCAATTTATGGTTGTTGCTACCTATGAAGGGTCACGACCCTTGGGCAAGTCGACATTTCAATTTGGATGGCCGACTTGAAATATTTGGAGGGAAAATTACCAATTCAAATTTGCTAATTAAACCTTGCCCAAATACATTAGTCATATCATTAAATAATAAAGAGAGAAATGCCAAACTAATAATAATCTCCCTTATCTAATATAAATTCTCCCTTGGGGCAAGGTGGGCTTCCCCTGGGGTAGTAGGGTTCTATGAGGAAATTTGTCCTAGAGCTGCCCCAACACGATTTTTGAGGAAGTCCAATGCAAAAAGGAGGAATAGACTGCATTTATTTCAGTCTGATAGGCCTGCAAATAAAGGAGAAGTGGTAGGCCTGTGTCTCGAAATTCGAGGTCGAGGAAGTCTTCTAGTGGCACAATTTTATGGGCAGTGAACTGTTGGACCATGGCACAAAACTCAAGGTACAAGTGCTGAGCAATAAAATACTTTTCAAGGTGCAAAGTTCTGAAAATAAGGGTCGAAGTTTCAGTCTAGTGGCTCAGATTTTTGAGCAGAGGAGGCTGAAAACACATTGGATAGTGGCTTGAGTTACACGGCAAAAGTCCATATCTGTGGCTAACTGTGGGCCGAATTTCTAGGGAGATAAGTACCTTAGATTTTGTATTTACTGTTGTGTAAATTTCCTAAGAAAAGCATAATGAAAATCCTATTTTAGACTGGTTTTTCCCTTGTGGGTTTTTCCAGGGTTAGAGATTGACCAAAAATCTAAGTCTCTATTTGTGTGAATGCTTGTCTATATTTCTATTATCAACTGAATGGTTAAAGTGTAGAGGTAGCCTAGCAATGTTTTGTTTTAATGCATATGATGTTTAAATATTAGCCAAGTGAAATGTGGGGTTGTGGGCATTAAACTATATGCAAACAAACTAAACTAGGAGGGGCTACAAGAAACCCAAAATTTTTTACAACATGCTATGCTGCGAACGGAGGACGAAAGTTACAAATAGTCTTTTTATTTACTTCGTATAAATTTGGCGTATTGGTGAATAATGGTTTTTACAAGCCTTTGTCTCACTCTTCTCCGAGTCTGAGGTTGGTGTACAATCTATCGTACTCTCTATAGGTACAAATTTTGTCATATTTGTTTCTTTGCTCTTTGTTTGGATTGTTTGGCCTGACGATTTTGTATTTTTAGAACACAGAGTGGAAAAGCATGTCGCTGACCAGTGATTTTAGATTCACATGAAGCCAACCATTGGCAGTGGAGGAGTAAGTATACTTTCAAGTAGTAGAGATAATGATATTGTTAAATTTGGCAACTAGGGCCAAACTCCACCTTGGACAACTCATATGATGCAACTTATATTTTTATTGGATTCCTCTCTTTGAGAGCAATGTTTTAAAACTCCGACTCCGACTCTGACTTGGCCGAGGGTCGACTCTGACTCTGACTCATTATGGACTTGGCTGGCTCGATTGCAATGACTTGGTTGTTGTAAGAAATACATTAAATATTTAATTTTTATATAAAAAAACATATTTTTAAAGATTATCATTCATGTTTCCAAACACACAACATTAGAATATAGATAAAAGACAACATATGATCAAATTAGGCTCATGAATATATCCATTATATCAAAATGGCACCCAGTGCATTGTCCAATACATACATGATGATGATTTAGAGATCAAAACAAAAACACATAAACAAGGAGGCTAGAAATGGCCTCTACAACAAAAGTAAACTGTGACCAGTACCACTGGCTACTGCTAGAGGAGCCAACAACATCTGGCTCAACCTTTGGATTAGAGTCAGACAGGGAAGCCCATGGCTTCTCCTCCTCATCATCTCCAATTGCAACTGTAGAAGTGGTAGCACTAGTAGGCTGTGCAGCCGCTGCAAGCTGAGATAGACGAGATATGCGCTTCTGTCGTGGCTGAGCAGAGGAAGCGCTTGCAACTAGAGGACTTGGGGCTGGCCCTGAGGCTGGTACAAGTGGATCTGCATTCAATTGATCATTATGTTCGAGTGATGCCTCCACCTGTAAATCTAAATCAAGGTCCTCATTAGAATCAAACTCTGCTGGATGACTCTCTACTACCCAATCTGATGTTGGATCAATGTCTTCCAACAGAATGGGATCTGAATTAGGTCTTTTGTTCAACAATTGATTGTGTCTAAGTCGGAGGTTGTATTGGACATAGACTAGGTCATTTAACCATTTTTGATCCAAATGGTTTCTCTTCTTCGTGTGAATCCTCTCAAAGACAGACCAACTGCGCTCACACCCAGTGGCATTGCAAGTTTGACTCAAAATACGAATTGCAAACTTCTGCAATTCAGAACAATGGCTACCAAAAGCCTCCCACCGTTGTGTTGCAAAAAACATAGGAGTGTAATGAGTTAGCTCAAGAAAATTACAAATTATATCCAACTTCCAAATTATAAACGATTTAACAAAATAAGTATTAAGAACTTGAAAATTGAAATTTTTGTTTACTTGGCTCATTTGCTTCCTTTGCAATCTTTGCTAGGCTCTTCCCAAAGGTACCTGTGGCTTTGTTGAAGGTTGTGACCCGTCGGTGTATCTCTAGTTGATCACACTCCAATGGGATCTTGCGATCAATGCAGTCAATCAATCCATCTCTAGCTTCCCCCTTCAAAGCTCCTGCCGCCAGAGCTTTATAATGATACCGTGGGTTCAAAAAATACCCAGCTGCATGTATAGGACGATGGAGTTGATTGTTCCATCTTTCATCAATGATTGCCCAAATGGGCCCATACTT
>APFE030338251.1:64204-121134 GCA_000404065.3 Pinus taeda | reverse complement strand
AGCTTTATAATGATACCGTGGGTTCAAAAAATACCCAGCTGCATGTATAGGACGATGGAGTTGATTGTTCCATCTTTCATCAATGATTGCCCAAATGGGCCCATACTTAGCCACTTTATCCTTGTATGTCCTCTTTATTTGCTCCTTTGCTTGATACATAGCCTCATAAATGAAGCCCATAGCTAATCTTTCCCATCCACCAACCGCAACACCTTAACTAGTGGCTCAACAACCTTCACAATCTCTGCTTCCTTTCTCCAAAATATTTCTTCATTAACTTTCTTTTTCAATTCTCTGCTATCTTATTTGTGAGACCCATGGCTTTGATTCCATTCATCATTGTAAAATATCTTTTGCAAGTTTCTCTGTTGTGAAAGCATAGATTGCAATGTCAAAAAATGAGTAGCAAATCTAGTGATGGCAGGCCTAATAATATCCCTGCCCCCTGTGTGTCTCCTCATAAGTCTCAAAATCCATGAATGAATGTAGATAAATTTTGTTATGCTTTTGGCATGATCTACAGTATTTTTGACCCAATCTAATTTGCCAATATCCTCAAGCATGAGGTCTATGCAATGTGTAGCACATGGGGTCCAAAAGATGGTTTTGTGTTTTTCCTCTTAACAGTTTACCGGCAAGAACATAGTTAGAGGCATTATCTGCATTGACTTGAACAACATTAGCCACCCCCACCTCCTCAACAACCTCATCCAATAACTGAAACAACAATTGTCCATCTTTTACCTTATCAGATGCATCAACTGATTTTAAAAACATGGTTCCATGTCGGTAGAAGATAAGAAAGTGTATGATGGTATGGTTCCTTTGATGAATCCATCCATCTGACATGATGGTACATCCTGTTCTTGCCCATGAGTCCTTGAAATCTTTCAAATACTCATCAATGGAGGCAATCTCTTTCTGCAAATGATACCCCCTTATCTCATGCATAGTAGGGCCTTTGAATCCTTTTCCAGTAGCATGTATGGCATCAAACATAGGGTCATAATATGGTGAACGAGAAGCATTGAAGGGGATATCAACATCATACCACCATCTACATATGTAATCACAAGCAGTCTCCCTCAATTCTTTCTTCCAGTGGTCATCTAAAGTGGGCTGCAAAGTTCTACTAGCTTGAGGACCATGTGCATCTGATGGAGAGGAGGGTGTGACAATGAAATAACTTTTGATATTCATATCACCCTTGTTTTTCATTTTACCCTTACCCTTTTCTTGAATAGATTCCAAAGAGGGAGGAACATATTGGAAGACGTTGGATGCATCAATACAAGGGATAGAAGAAGAACCCTCAAAATCAAAATGGGGATTGGTAGCCATCATTTTTTGTATATTCCTCCTCCTTCCAATTTCAACCTCTAATTCTTTTTTCTTATTCTTTTCTTCTTTAAACTTCTCAAAGTTGGCTAACAAATCCTTCCTAATCTCCCCAAATTTTGGTGATTCACATGGATTAATTTGGCCTCAAATCCCTGCCAAGTGTTGTTTCAGCCTATTAATGCCCCCAAGACCTTCCTTAATTTTTCCATGGCAAAATTTGTAATGCATTTGACTATCAACCATTTCAACATATGCCCAAGCAGCATCTTTCACTCTAGGTGCCATTTTTTTCACTTGCAAATCAAAGGAAAAAAATCTGAAAATGAAAACAAAAAATATAGCATTGCTTCAATGTTCATTTCTTTCACAAAAAACACTCTTTTCAATTTCCAGATTTGCACAAAAAATAAATAAGCAAAAACAATTTTTTACAAGTGAAAAAAAATACCTTTAGGCACAAACTGCCTCCTCAAGGTTGGTCCAACAAACCAACTCCTCAATGCTGCTCCAATGGCTACCTAAGAAGCTCCTCACTCCTGCTATAATGCTTGCCCAAGACTCCTCATTGCTGCGTAAAAAACAAACTCCACAACTCCTCACAAACTCTCACTCGAATTCTCACTCAAATGCAATGAGATAGCTGTGAGGAAATGAGAGGGGTTGGGTGGGTTTTATAGGGTTCAGGAGAGGGGAATGGACCCTAAAGAACCCAAAGGCAGATTACATAGGGCTTTGGGGTCCCCAAAAAGCAAATTAAAAAAAAATTGCGCTGAAGTGACTTGACCTGTAGCTGTTACCGAGCCGGCTGAGTCGGGTTGTTACTGAGCCGGCCGAATCGTCAGCCAACTCAGTCGGCTTGGTAACAACCCGACTGACCGATCTGATTCAAAGGCCGAGTCGACCCGGTTGAGCTATGACTTGGACCAACTCGGCCGAGTCGGTTTCGAAACTGTCGGTTTTTAAAACAAAGTTTGAGAGGTGTAGGATTGATCATCTCATTCTAACATGTACAAATGGAATTGTGAATTTATTTTGTTTATGGACAAATTGTCAAGGTAGGCCAACAAACTAATGTAGGCTCAGAAGCCTGACAATCGCGTCTATTCATCCTCAACGTTTGCATATAAATTGAAGGTGCCTTTGCCTCATTTGGACATCACTCACCTTCTCACACATCTCTCTCTCCTCATATGATTGGGTACGGATTTCAGGACAACCTCTCTCCACATGTGCAAAGAAGAAGAAGACTGTTTTTCTGTGTGGATCAAATTTCAGGAAAGTTTGTCTAAGCATTGACCAACAATGTTGATCTGTTTGACTGCATTTTTTGTGGGAGACTTTGTGTTTGGGTAGGCTACATTTTTGGGCACATAATCGAGGTTGTCAGTACTGTTTGACCAACGTTGATTGCAAAAGGGTTTGACTACAACATTGACTTGTTGACCAAGTTTGACTAAGTATTTTCGGACTATTTTTGGGTTGATTTGATTTGTTGTTTGAGGTCGAGTTGACTGAGTTTGACCGAGCTGTTTTGGAGGTCAAAATTTGCCCTGTTTGACCAATGTTGAATTTCTGGTTAGGGATTTCTGTGACTACTGTTTGATTGGATATAATTGACTTTGATTGGGCAAGTGAATATTGCATATTGTACTCTCTCTGCTAAGCTTTCGAAGAATAATAAGAAGAATTGATTGAAGGGTTTCCCCACATTGGGGTTTGTCCCTGGCTGGTGCTATATCTTGTGTCCTCTTGTCTTGGCTTGTCTTCTACTGTTTTATTTATGTTCTACCTGCATTTACTGTCATGTTAATGTGATTGCAAATATGGAAATTAATATTGGGCTAATAAGAAAATTGAAGTAAATTGCTCTTAAGCATAAAACATACCATTGTTATCTAAAATTAATGTGGTATTAGCATTGAGGTGAAGACAAAGCCCAAGCAAGAGTGAAAAGAGTAATCATTGAGAAGAGCAATCATTGAGATTTGTTGGACAAGGACAAGAGTCAATGGCCTCCACATCCTACTTCAAATCTGAGGACAAACTCAATGATAAATTTGATTATTATGCATGGAAGATGTCTCTTGATTTGACTTTGGAAGAGCAGGATGTTATGGATTATGTGCAGGAAAAGAATTCTGAGCCTCCAAATGCACCAGCGGTCGCTAAGACAAAGTACAAGAAGGGTGAATTCAAAGTAAAGAAGATTATCAGGGATTCTATTCATAAGCATTTGGTTGCATACATCTTCGATTTGAACACATCAAAGGAGATATATGACAAGTTGGTTGGCATGTTCAAAGCTAGCAATGCAAAACAAGTTCTCTTTCTCAAGAACAAATTGAAGAACATAAAGAAGGGAAGAGGTGAAGATATTCAATCCTACTTCATGAGGATTACTGAGATAAAAAATGATCTTTCAATTGGAGAAGCTATTGTTTAGGGAGCTTACTTGCATTGCCCTTGGAGGACTCCCTCGTGAATGGCACGTGTTCAACACCACTATTCTTAACAATGACAGGGTTCCATGTTTTGAAGAATTGCGGACTAGATGTTCTAAGAAGAAACAAGGATGATGGAACTAGATATGCCTTCAAATAGGAATGATCCTACTGCATTCTCCACTCATGCTAAAAAGAAGAACAATGTAGGTTTAAAGAAGCAATGTCAAGGAAGCCCGAGCTTCAAAAATGGAAGGAAGGGAAGATGCTTTATTTGCAACAAGTTTGGTGACTATGCTAGGGAGTGTCCTAATAGAAGGGATACACCTTATGATAATGATAACCACAACAACAACAATTTCATGGGCAACAATAATCAACGGAATGGCAGATTCAATAACAAAGGAAAAATGAGTGCTCCCAAGGAAATGGTTGCCCTCCCAAGAGATCAAGAAACACCAGCTATGATGGATCTAATGTTTTAGCTTCTTCAATTGCCGAAGCAATAGCTTCAAATGCAGTTTTGCCATAAATAAACCACTGAACTTCACTGCCATCAACAGTCAAACCTCTTGGTGGGGCAAAGGATCCAAAACGATGAGGATGACACCATCCTTCAGGAGGCCGTAGCCTTGCATCATTAATTGCTGCCACCCAATCACGAGCTTTACCAGATCCCTTCGTCCTTATCTTCACAGAGTTTGGAAACCTCTAAGAACTTGCAAACCTGCTTTAATTGGATGGGTTTCCTCTTGGTATGAGGATACCAGTTCTTCATCATGTTCATCTTCTTGGTATGAGGATACCAGTTCTTCATCATGTTCATCTTCTTGGTATGAGGATACCAGTTCTTCATCATGTTCATCTTCATCGTGCCCTTCCTCTACTCCAGCTGTGTGCTCTCCAATACCGATACTCTGGAGCCACTCTTTAAATTTTAAGTATGAACATTCTGCAGGTGGGCTGTAGGATACTTCAATAGGAGGTTTGCCATAAGTGTTGCCGAAATCATGTTTCAGGACAAGAATAGAGAAAGAATTGTTGGCAGGATAGTTTATAGGCTTGCTGACTTCAATGTATTCTTTTGGAGAATCATTGAATTTGTGGTTCAGGAGATGTAGATCAACACTATCTTTTCCATAGTTGAATGGAGATTGAAACAACAGAAGAAGTATCAGACTAAAGCTGATGCCATTCTTTAACCACTCTGGAGCCACTATTTAACCTGCTTCTGCTTCTCATGCACCTCCTCAATACTGCCAATTTAGTCGATTCTAGTTTGATTTGCCACAAGAAATTGTCCAGCAGATGAAAATACCCACAAAACATCTGCACTTCAGCATTTGAAAAATACCAGCGGCGCTTCTCTTCAGAGACGGTTGCCCGGAGCATTTCCTCCTCAATATCAGTCAGAGACTACTCGATCTGGTCCTTCTCCCCAGCTGCTCTAGAGTTGTTATCTCCTCATAGCAGGAATAAGGGTGATCCTTCCAGTCCAGTGGATAGGCGGAAATGAGAGGCGTATAATTGGATAACCGGATAGATTTCTTTTTTGGACTAGTAGATATAGGCGATGAGGTACTATCAATATGCATAAGTATTAGACCCAACAAATTTTGTCCATAACTGAGTGGGTCAAAATGATTCTTGTGGTGGATCTACAGTCGTCTTCATCTGCTGTTTCAATAGCACATCATATCCAGACCTAGGATGGACTCTTCTAGGCTTTGAAGAATCATTTTGACCCACTCAGTTATGGACAGAATTTGCTGGGTCTAATACTTATGCATATTGATAGTACCTCATCGCCTATATCTACCAGTCCAAAAAAGAAATCTATCCGGTTATCCAATTATACGCCTCTCATTTCCGCCTATCCACTGGACTGGAAGGATCACCCTTATTCCTGCTATGAGGAGATAACAACTCTAGAGCAGCTGGGGAGAAGGACCAGATCGAGTAGTCTCTGACTGATATTGAGGAGGAAATGCTCCGGGCAACCGTCTCTGAAGAGAAGCGCCGCTGGTATTTTTCAAATGCTGAAGTGCAGATGTTTTGTGGGTATTTTCATCTGCTGGACAATTTCTTGTGGCAAATCAAACTAGAATCGACTAAATTGGTAGTATTGAGGAGCTGCATGAGAAGCAGAAGCAGGTTAAAGAGTGGCTCTAGAGTGGTTAAAGAATGGCATCAGCTTTAGTATGATACTTCTTCTGTTGTTTCAATCTCCATTCAACGATGGAAAAGATAGCGTTGATCTACATCTCCTGAACCACAAATTCAATGATTCTCCAGAAGAATACATTGAAGTCAGCAGGCCTATAAACTATCTTGCCAACAATTCTTTCTCTATTCTTGTCCTGAAACATGATTTCGGCAACACTTATGGCAAACCTCCTGTTGAAGTATCCTACAGCCCACCTACAGAATGTTCATACTTAAAATTTAAAGAGTGGCTCCAGAGTATCGGTATTGGAGAGCACACAACTGGAGTAGAGGAAGGGCACGATGAAGATGAACATGATGAAGAACTGGTATCCTCATGCCAAGAAGATGAACATGATGAAGAACTGGTATCCTCATACCAAGAGGAAACCCATCCAATTAAAGCAGGTTTGCAAGTTCTTAGAGGTTTCCAAACTCTGTGAAGATAAGGACGAAGGGATCTGGTAAAGCTCGTGATTGGGTGGCAGCAATTAATGATGCAGGGCTACGGCCTCCTGAAGGATGGTGTCATCCTCATCGTTTTGGATCCTTTGCCCCACCAAGAGGTTTGACTGTTGATGGCAGTGAAGTTCAGTGGTTTATTTATGGCAGAATCTAATGTTGTTGATAACAAGCAAAACTAATTTTATCTTATATTTGCCCTCTCTACTGCATCTCCTTCGGACACTTTGGGAAATTGGTTGATTGATAGTGGTACCTCAAGGCACTTCACTGGGTATAAGGAAGCTCTTTCAAATATGATTGAAAGGGATACAAATTTGGAAATTATCCTTGGAGACAATGCCACCTATCCCGTGAAGGGAGTTGGGAATGTTACTCTTCAATTGAATCAAGGTAATATCATTCATCCACAAGAAGTACTATATGTACTTGATTTAAAGAACCTCATATCTATCTGAGTAATGGAGGACAAAGGATTCAAGGTGGCATTTATCGATGGAAAGGTACGTGTGTGGAATAAAAATTTCAAAGATGCATTTACACTTGGATTCAAGGTTGATAGCTTATGTCAAGTTGGAGGAATTTCGTTGGGAGCTATGTCTTGCGACACATCACTTCAATCTGAATTATGGCATCGAAGGTTTGCTCATCTACATTATAAGGCTCTACTCGATGCGAGAAAGATGGTGATAGGTATGCATGAATTTAAAGTAGAACATGAAGGTGTTTGTTAGGGGTGTGCCGAAGGAAAGAATACAAGGGGACCATTCCCCTCAAGTGATAGCAAGACTATTGACAAATTGCAATTAATTCATTCTGATATATCTGGTGCAATGCCTGTGAACTCATTAGGAGGATATTTATATTATGCTATCTTTATGGATGATTTCTCTCGCAAGACTTGGATATTTCTTGAAGAAGAAGGACAAAGTATTCTCATGGTTTGTTCTTTCAAAGCTTTGGTCAAAAATCAAACTGGGAAGAAGATCAAAATATTGAGGACCGACAATGGAACTGAATATGAATCAAATGAGTTAAAAAATTATTGTAGAGAAGCTGGCATTAAAAGGGAGACTACTACTGCATATATTTCTGAGCAAAATGGTGTTGTTGAAAGGAAGAACCGTTCTAGTGTAGAAGCCATTCGTGCCATGCTTCATGATCAAAGCCTTCTAAAGTTCTTATGCGCCAAAGTTGCAAACATCGCCATGTATTTTCAAAATAGATGCCCTCATCAAGCGTTGGACTCCAAAACTCTCGAAGAAGTTTTCACTAGTAAGAAACTTGATGTTTCTCACTTTTGAATTTTTGGTAGTCCCGTATATTTTCATGTGCCGAAAGAAAAGAGAAGCAAATTGGATGCTTCTAGGAAGAAAGGAACAGTTGTGGGCTACAGTTAAACTTCTAAGGCATATAGAATCTATGTGCTTGGTCAAAGAGAAGTGGAGATAAGTCATGATGTCACCTTCGATGAGGATGCTGCCCTTGGGAAGATTAGTAACCTTCCTTGGAAGAAGTAGATTCAAGAAAGCAAGGAGAACCACAGGATGAGCAGATGCCCGATGCTAAAGAACCAATGGATCCCATTAATCCACCCCCTTATGAGCCCTCCTCCTCAAAAAGGAGACTGTCATGGCTTAGGGAGACTCTTAAAGATGCTGAGAGACATGTTGCACCTAGGGGGACATTTCATGAAAGCAAGAAGCGGAATAGGTACACCAAGGGTACTTAACTGCAATGAGCACCATTTTTTAGTCTGAGCCTTGCACATTCGAAGAAGCTGCCAAACACCAAGTTTGGAAGGATGTAATGAACGAAGAGTATGAGTTGATTATGAAGAATAATGTTTGGGATGTGGTTCTTAGACCCAAGGACAAATCCGTTGTCACCTTGAAATGGCTCTACAAGATCAAGCATGGAGCTGATTGAAATGCTGAAAAGTTCAAGGTCAGATTTGTTGCTTGAGGCTTCTCTCAAAAGGAAGGTGTAGATTATGATGAGATATTTGCATCGGTTGCCTGCTACACCACCATCCGTTTGATTATAGACCTTGCTGCCTCGCAAGGATGGAATCTACATCAGATGGATGTCAAGACTGTCTTCTTGCATGGTTCACTTAAGGAGGAAGTCTATGTAGAACAACCTAAGGGGTTCGAAGTTCAAGATCATCAGACACATGTATGCAGGCTGAAGAAAGCCCTCTATGGGTTGAAGCAAACACCTTGGGCTTGGTATGAGAGGATCGATAATTATTTAATGAAGTTGGGATTTACGAGAAGTGAAGCTGATCCGAACCTTTATTTTCAGGTTGAGAATGATAGACCTCTCATCTTGGTACTTTATGTGGATGATCTCTTTCTGATAGGTGCATACCCTCTTATTCATCAATGTAGGAGGGAGTTGGCTTCCGAATCGGCGAATTCGAGATGAAGGACCTAGGACTGATGTATTACTTCCTAGGGTTGGAGTTTTGGCAAAATGCAGGTGAGATTTTCCTTTCTCAAGGAAAATACATTGTCAAGCTACTTGAAAGATTTGGAATGGTGGACTGCAAGTCTGTGACTACTTTGATGGAACTTAACTTCAAGAAGTTATGCGGAAGTGCTGCTGGGCCCGATTTGGGAAATCCTTCTGAGTATTGTCAACTTGTGGGGGCCCTGATGTTCTTGGTGAACTCCCATCTTGACATATGTTTTGCAGTGAATACATTGCCTTAGTTTATGGTCGAGCCTCATCACATACATTGGATTGCTACCTAGAATCTCTTGAGATATCTTCAGGGCACAATCACTTATGGACTCAGATACACTATCGAGAATGTGAGGCTCCATGGTTACTCTGATGCACACTGAGCTGGTAGTGTGGTGGATCATAAAAGCACATCTGGATGTTGCTTCTCTCTAGGTTTTGCTTCGATATTTTGGATGAGCAAAAGCAGAAGTCAGTTGCTTTGAGCACCTTTGAGGCCGAATACATTGCTGCTAGTATGGCCTCCTGTGAAGCTGTTTGGTTGAGGAAGCTCTTTAGTGAGCTGTTTGGACATGTGCTGGATACCACCGTGATCTATTGCGACAACCAGAGTGGGATTCGTCTTTCTGAGAATCCCGTGTTTCATGACCGCTCCAACCATATTGATATCAGGTACCACTTTATCTAGGATATGGTACAACGGGGAGCAATAAAGCTCCGTCATATTGGGACCAATGATCAGGTCACAGATATTCTTACGAAGCCCCTGAGGAAGGTCAGATTCTTAACCTTCCATGAACGACTTGGAGTCGTGGAGAGACCTTTTTATGAGGGCCCCATATGAGATGGATATTGAGCTCTGGGAGCTCCGGGGGGCTTAGGGTACTTGTTGGAGTGATGAGTGACCATAGGGTGAGTGGTTCACCTTCCTCTAATGGTGCGCTGTGTACAGGGTGATTGGTTCACCTTCCTCTATGATACCCCATGTTGAGATATGCATAAGATGAGTGGTTCACCTTCCTCTGTGATACCCCATGTTGAGATATGCATAAGATGAGTGGTTCACTTTCTCTTATGGCATATGAGCAGGATGAGTGGTTCATCTTCTCTTGCCAGCACATCCTACCCATGCAGTCTGGGACTATTGGGAAGTACCTCTCATCTGGCCAATGAGTAGGGAATTGAGGATAGGGACCTTTGTACTACCGATGGATGCATCGTGTATTATCGTACTCCTTATGCTAGGATGTTTGATATTGATCTGGGATCAATGGAGACTGACTTCGGGTCAATGGAGAGTAGTATAATATACTCTCGATCAATGGAGACTGATTTCGGGTTAGTGGAGTAGTATAATACACTCTCAATTATTGGAGACTGACTTCAGGTCAATGGAGAATGGTATGATACATTCTTGATCATTTCCTTCTTCATTATTTCTTCATGGTTTAGCAGAGAAGAGCAGAGTAGGGATGATACAGATTGTCAGATGGTTTGGCAGGTGGAGTTCCTCATAGTTGAAAGGGAGTGTTAAATTTGGCAACTAGGGCCAAACTCCACCTTGGACAACTCATATGATGCAACCGATATTTTTATTGGATTCCTCTCTTTGAGAGGTGTAGGATTGATCATCTCATTCTGACATATACAAATGGAATTATGAATTTATTTTGTTTATGGACAAATTATCAAGGTCATCCAACAAACTAATGTAGGCTTAGAAGCCCAACAATCACGTCTATTCATCCTCAACGCTTGCATATAAATAGAAGGTGCCTTTGCCTCATTTGGACATCACTCACCTTCTCACACATCTCCATCTCCTCATATGATTGGGTACGGATTTCAGGACAACTTCTCTCCACACGTGCGAAGAAGAAGACTATTTTTCTGCGTTGACTGAATTTCAGGAAAGTTTGTCCAAGTCTTGACTTGTTTGATTGCGTTTTTTATGGGAGACTTTCTGTTTGGGTAGGCCGCATTTTTGGGCACAAAAATCGAGGTCGTTCATACTGTTTGACCAACGTTGACTGCAGAAGTGTTTGACTACAATGTTGACTTGCATTGACCAAGTTTGATTGAGTATTTTCAGACTGTTTTTGGGCTGATTTGATTTGCTATTGGAGGTCGAGTTGACCGAGTTTGACCGAGCTATTTTGGAGGTCAAAATATGCCTTGTTTGACCAATGTTGACTTTTTGGTTAGGGCTTTCTGTGACTGCTGTTTGACTAGACAAAATTCACTTTGATTGGGCAAGTGAATATTGCATATCTTACTCTCTCTTTGCTGAACTTTTGAAGAATAATAAGAAGAATTGATTAAAGGGTTTCCCCACATTGGGGTTTGTCCCTGGCTGGCACCATATCTTGTGTCGTCTTGTTTTGGCTTGTTTTCTACTGTTTTATTTATGTTCTAACTGCATTTACTGTCTTGTTTATGTGATTGCTATTCTGGAAATTGATATTGGGATAATAAGAAAATTGAAGTAAATTGCTCTCAAGCATAGAACATACCATTGTTATCTAAAATTAACAGATATACATACAATCCTAAGAGATGTTTCATGTTTCAGTGGCTTTTATTTATTGTGGGTAATCACAGGGGTTTTAACCATCAACATTGCCATGAATAGACAATTAACTAAGGGAAACTTAGTTTTCCTTAAATTTTTTTGGCAATGTTTAGTTATTGACTTTGCCCTAATTTGAAATGAAGTCACATCTGCAATAGGTTAAAAGGAGGGTTTTCCATTCGGGAAGAAGAGGAGACAAACGTTATTATGTTCTTGTTTCAGCCAAAAAACATGATGACTTTGATAGTTTGGTTTGTTGGGGAATGGTGGCACGTTGTATCATACCGTACCTAGTCTTAAGAAAGTTTGCAGTGCTCTATGCTCTATGTTTTCTTAACAAATTTCTTTATTTTTTAGAGGTAGAGGCAGAAGGTGGAGATTATAATTTAGGACATCCTAGAAATGGTGTTTATTTTGTCAAATTCAGGTTGTCAACTTTGAAGTTTTGAACACATTTTTTGAGGTGCTAGACAATGTTTGTTGGGCCTTGTTCTGGATGAGAGTTTTCATAGGTTTTTTCTATCAAAGGCAGTGTTAATTTTCATTAGGTCCTAGATTTGGTCTGAGGCTAATCAGACACACAAACACACTAGAAACCCTCAACTTACAAGCAATTTGCACAACGAAAATCTTCAATAGTGAAATCAATTAAGTACACAGAGATTTGAGCCCAAAGCTCGATTATTTTATTAATCCATCAATAAAAGAATCACGAGGTTCTTGTACCAGGGATCATTGCCCTTGATCACTAGTACAACTAGTACACATAGCAATGTTGCGAACATGTCGGTAACATGTCGATTTTGGCCTAGCCGATGTTTTTCGATTTTTAAAGATGTTTTTATGGTATCTTAATTTTGCCGTTGTTTGTCGATTTTTATCGATATTTTCCCGATTTTTCTGATTTTTTGGTTTTATAGACCTTTGCCGATTTTATCTCGATGCCGATGTTCGCAACATTGATACATAGTATACAAAAGTAGGGCTTGCAACCTACTTCAGATTTGCAATCTACCCAACAAGACAAGAACAAAACATAAGTTACTTGCTGAAGATGTCCTTTTACCACTAGCCCTTTTAGTCCACTTATTCCTGACACCTGGCCTGTTCTATGCCACTAGGACACTGTGATTTGGCTCTTTCCAGATCTCTGTCATATACTGTTGCTCACAACAAGTTAGATCCTTCATACTTTCTGTATGTATTAGCTCTAAAAACTTCTGCTACTCATAGTGGCTTTGTCCATTAAGCATATTGCATATTAGCCCTCGAAAAATTGTTGTTCATGATTCCATTTGTGAACAATCTTGATAAACAATTCTCAACAACCCTTTCTCCTTGGAACGACCACCTAATTTAACCATTATTGGCCTTGCTTGGTTTTGAGGTATACTTACTAGCTCCTATAGACCCTGAGGCTTATTTGCCCTCTGAAGCTAGGACTGCGACCACCTCGAAAGCCTTTTTCTTCTGCGACCAAGTAACAACAACCTCCTCTTACCTGCATTCACCACCAAAATATCTCAGCTGACCTCCACAAGGGCTCGACTACTACTTAATTCACCTTGGCCCTGCCTATGTAATACTTGAGGGTTAATGTCACCTTTTCTAGGGCTTCAACACTCCTTTACTAGTGAAGAACAGACTTTAGTTAATTGCAAACATGCCCTTCTCTTTGGCCAGACAACACAGATATTTTCGGCCTTTTATTTCAGTAGACAAAGATGTAAGGAATCGTCGGTTAGGGACAGACTTAGGCCTCCTTCCTCTTAGACAGAAACCCTTTGTCAAACACATAATTTAGCCTCTTCAATGTGTCCTCTTCAAGCTATGGCTCCTCCTCTAGACTTGATGTTCATCTTGAGATGAGTTGCTATGGATGTTAGCTCTGCCCTTGGCCTTTCTTCATACCGCTATTCACAATGACTGAGACACTCATCCTCCTTTAACAACTTGGACAAAACAATTTCTTGGCCTAGATTAGACCTTAAACAAACTCGGTTAAATCTCAGCTCTTCAAACCCTCGGTCCTTTTGTTGATCTTTGTTTGGCCTCATAGAATAGGAGCTGCGACCTTCTCCAAGGATAAATTCGGCTTCATGAGCAAAACTTGGCCCTCCTAGGACACTATTAGCATAAGAGAGGTCACATCTCTCTTGCACATAATGAACCTCTTCCTAGGCTCCTCCTCTTTTTATCCTTTTCACTTGGGTCACTTAGGAAACCTCTAGACTTAGGGTTTGCGCTTCTCAACCCTTAGAGTAAATAATAATTTTCTTTTAGGTCCTACTTTGGGTCCAAAATCCCAACTTTGGGTTAATTGCTCAACCAACCACTTTTGGTGGGTATCCTTCTCGGAAATATCTTCGAAGCTACCCAAAATCTAACAAGTAGAAATTGTTGTTCTCATTAAGATCTTTACAATGAGCTATTGGACACCTAAAACGAAGTTCATATGCAAAAGTTATGGCCCCAACAAGGTAATGTTCCAAATATTCCCCACATGTCCAAGTGGCGATCATGTTAACTCACCATAATTTGAATATAGTGAATTAGTAACATGCAAAAATCTACCATGGACTTCTAGAAGCATCATGGAGGTTCCAATAGGGATTTGAAACTCTAAACCTCATCTTAATTTTAGTTATCAAAACCTAATAGAATGAGGGAAAAGGGTTCACTTGATAGTTCCATAACATGAGCTAGAGTGTGGAGGAGATGTTAATAGAGTAGAGAGACAAAAGCATATTGCAGAGGACTACAAAAGTCCATAGTGTCTCATAGCTTCATAGTAACCTTGGAAGGCATTGCCTCCTCTGTTGTAATCTCCATAAGATTAGAATATATAGGGCATTATCCATTAAACGTTGATATTCTCATTATGGGTTTCTTGGGTAAATATTTGTGTTCCCTTGTGTGTATCTTTGTTGTTGTAGTATATTTTAGATGCCATAGTAGTTAAAAAAATCTTAATGACGTTTTTATCATGTTACAATGTTTAAAATATAAAAAGATAGTTTCATAATCAGGCATAGGCTCACTGTAGTTATTTTAAGTTTAGTTTTGTTTTGGGTGAGCCAATCATTGGAATATTCAAGTTGGTTTAGAAAACCATATTTTCATCAAAGAGGGTTTATTTTGGGTGGTTTGGGTGTAATATATGCTTATTCGATTGAAAATATTCAAGTTTAGGAGAGAGTCGTACCTTGTTGCTCTTAACATTGGCACAAAAAAGGTTAAGAAGCTGCTACACTTGTTGACGTTTGTAGCTCGGGTAGGTACTTCTGAACAGGCGTAAGTCTCTAGGCGTGCAAAAGTCACCCATAGTCTCCTTAGAACACTTGCTCTAGTGTGAGCAAGGTGTTTTTGTAGCTTAGCCTAAGTTAGACTTGGGAAAAACACATAAGTATATGTTGGCTTATTGAGCTGAAGTAAACTTAGTAAAAGTAATGTACATTACTTTAGTGATTATGTTTTAATCTCAACCCTCGATCTCAAGTGAGGTGAGGTAATCTCGAACGTCAATCACTTTGGAGATTATGGTTAGCTCAATGTAACGTTATAAAAACAAGGTTAAGGAGAAGGAGAAGACACCATACAACAACACAAGATTAAGAGAGGCATCTTAGTGAGGAGTGCGATACTCTAAGTGTGTTGGGTCCGAGCAAGGGGCAACAAGGAGATCCAGATCAACCAAAGAGGCTTTTATCAGCTAGATTAGATCCAATGTTGTATGTAATTCCTTAGTTGGGCCATTTTCCAAGGAAGGGAGTCCAAGTAAGTTTAGAAGTTTAAATGAAGAACTGTGATTGGGCAAAATCTGTGTGTCATTTTTGTGATTGAGATTGAGATTGTTTGATTTTTGTCAAATTTATTTGGTTAATACCCTAGCTGGTGATTTTATTTAGTAGACATAAGTTTGCTCAACTAATTGCTGGTTTGCTAGGGCAAGAAAAATTAATATGGTATGAGAGTGATAAACTATGAGAGTCGATCTCATGGTGCTAGGTTCGTATAGGATTGCTGGATCTAGGTTCAGCCGTGATTGTACAAGGAAAATTTTTGCTTTTAAAAGGGGGTTGAAATTCAGTGGTACATCGTACAATTGTACAATGAGGGTTGAGTAATGTCCAAAGATTTAATATATATACATACACACATACATGTATATATAGATTTCTAAAAAAAGAGGGAAGTGGAGGTGGCAGACAAGGCTGTCAGGTTCAGCCACCAATCACCAACGAGCCTCAGTCACAAAGGGGCTTACGACAGAGGAAGTCCAACATGGCAAAAGTGAGGTAGGTCATAACTAGCATTGGTTGACATGGGGTGCTGCAAGGCCGAGAGAATTGTCGCTATGAGTGAGAAAAAGGTAACAATAGCAACTGCAGTTGGTCGAGATTTGAACAACAATGATATATAGGGTGGTTGCAACAAGCTCAGATACAAGTGGCCAATTGTAGTCATAGAGAACTACGATGGAGGAGAATCGAGGGACTGTTGTCTAAATCCACATGGTTTGGGTTCGACTTTGGGTTCGACAATGATTAAGTTTGGATTGAGTTCGAATTTTTTGATGAGGTTCGGATGAGGTTCACCGTTAGGTTCGTCTATATACATTTTCTCTCTCTATATATATTAGCTTTAAAATGAAATGTAGGATAAAATAATAAGATATCAACATCAATAAACATACAAAAATGCTATCACGAACATGGAAATTGCAAGAATAGATTACAAGCTTGACTTGTGACATGAGGTTATGAGTTTTGTTCTATGGCCTTGGTCAATGGCTATGAGGTTTGATGAGGTTCGCTGAACCTCAATTTTTTTTAAGGTTCGCCAAAATTCGAACCTCAAGATTGAAGTTCGAAGAACCTTGTTATATAGACTACAGTCGACCAACAACAAGGTTCCGTCAGAATTGCAGAGTGTGGTCGAGGTGTAGGAGATGGGCAAAATAGCAGTGGGTGGCTGTAGCCAGTTTAGGTGGCATGAAAAGTTGCAAGCCGCCTGCTTGAGGAATTACCATTAGGGAGATCAGTTGACAAGGGTTGGATGGTTGATGATTGAGGCGAGTCGGGGCAACAACAAAGATTGTTGGTAGCGAGCAACAACAGGCGGGCTGAATCACAAGGTGGTCACAACTAACATTTGGGGGGTGTCTGCAAGCATGACAGTCGCCTGTGTAGACCACGAGTTTGACTGCAGGCGAGATATAGCGGCTGCAGCCGCCGCTAAGGGTTTGGAGTAGACGGACAAGATTAGACAGATTGGAGTCGCGACTGATAGAGGTGCTGTTAAGGAGGACGACATAGGCTTGATAACACAACCAAATATTCTGTTGGAAAGACTTTGGGGGGGGGGGGGGGGGTGAATCAATATTTCTTATCAATCAACAATTATTAAATTTTTCAGAGCTTAAAACATCTACACATCAAAGAATAGTGCACTAGAGATTTTCAGATGGAAACCCTTTGTGGAGAAAAATCATTGAACACTTTTCTAATAATTTTGTGAGTACATAATTTGCTTCATCTCCAACTGAAAAAGCCCCAACTCCCTATTTCTCTAGAAAAATGTTCAATTTTCCAGCTCCAACTGGAAGGACGCTCCAATGCCTTGGTTTTATCAGCTGCTACTGATAGGATGTTCCAACACCCTTGCAAGCTCCAACTTGCCCTAGCACTACCCTGCCACCCTGAAGTGTTTTCAAGATACAACTTGAAGGTGAATTCAATCACCTGCCTTGCACCATCCAACAACCCTAAAATTAAATTAGACCAACTATTGTGGGCTCCCGTACCAGGGACAATGACCCACTTACAATGAATAGACTACTGCAAATGATATAACAATGAAATCCCAACTGTTAGACAAAACCAACTTCTTCAACAATGAAACACTTTCTGTTAGATTTCTTCAACAATGACAACAAAACTCTTACTGCTGATAAACTTCAGATGTACAACGAGACAATGAAACCCTTACAGCTGCTAATGTACTTCAGATGTACAATAAAACAATGAAATCCTTAACAAAGAAACCCTTACTGCTGATAGGCACCTAGACTTCAACTGCTGGTGTAACTGAATAAAATACTTGTACCTCTGATCTGCAAGATGTTCAGTCCTGTAGTTGTGCAATGGAGCCCAACTTCAAGGGAAACCTAACTTCTTCAATTAGCTGCCAAACAATGTGTCAGTGAGCAATAATCTGTACTGATGCCTTTACTGTTCTGTATACTGTTTTTTCTGAAATGAATGTGCTACTTCAGAAACTCCTACAAGTTACACAAGTCTAGGAGGAATGATCCTTGTTCATTGTTTGTCCTTAGGATGCTGTTCAAGGCAATACTCCTTTTGTTCCAAAATTTATGATAATATAATGTGGCTCCAAACGCTAATCAAGATAAGCTTCAGAGTTAGGGCATGGGGAAACTTTTCAGTTCTATACAAAGATCAGTCATAGAAATTTAGGTTCATATCTTAGTTTATTTCCAAACCTGTGCTGATTTGCATCCGTTATAGATTTAAGGTCTTAAAATTTTGGCTCCTATTGCAGGACCAAACATCCTCCATAACCTGTCTTAGGTCTGTGATAACAACTGTGCCCTAACTGAAGCGAAAAACCTCAAATAATGCCAAGATGTATGCCAATGCCTAGAAGTGTCTCATGCCTTGCAATACTTCTGCGCTGCTTGAGAAAACACTCAGTGAGCAGGTCTCAAGATGATGCAAATAGTCGTCGGTCTGCTCCAAAAGAAAAGCTGAATGGTCTTGAATAATAGCCCTGTGTCAAAAAATCAAATTGAACCAGCTTTCCTTCGCTGATTTGTGAGATTGAACTGCAGAGATTTTGGTGAAGGCATATGATTATAGTCCAGTGGAAGTATTCACGTTGCCTCAGACTTCAAGGGCCGGGCTCGGATCATCATTATACTTCTGTTCCAGATCCCAGTCAATATGGGACAGAATTAGGGCTTCAAGATTGTGAGTTCTGATCCAGGTCAATCCCTAATAGGGCAGCAACACTTCAATTATCCACCAGCGAAACTTTTATGTTCAGAAATTTAGTCTCCCAAGTGAATGATTATGATCATTAAGGGGCTGCAGAGAGTCCTTGAATTTTCTGATGAACAAGGGCAGAGGTGTAATGAATGTGCTTCAGCTTTCAACCTGTGCCAAAAAACAATGAATCCCAAATCCCAAATCCTAAATCCCAAAACAGTCAAAAAGCGGGCAAAAACCCTTCCAAATCTGTCCTTTTGTCTGATCTTTGTATCCTCCACAGGGCCACAGGAAATTTTAGAGCTCACTTGCTTTTGATCTGCGTTAGATTCATATGTTTGGAGAGCAAAATGACTTTCTTTTTATAGGGGACGTAGAGGCTTCTAGGAAGAGAGCCGACTCAAATAATTCATGAAATTTGAATTTTAAAATTGGAGCCAAATGTTGAGGCCACCTTGCCTTTTAGGAGGGATTATCTAAATTTAAATTTTATTTGGAGTCAAAACCCCTCATGTGCTTTTTAATTTCAAAATAAATTTTGAAATCCTCCACAAACAACCTTTTGCCAAAGCATTACTTGATTTCATTTTTAGTGAAGATCTTGGGCCAATGATAGACTGCCACATCATCCATTGTTTAGGGCTTTTGACCACAAGGTGGGGCTTCATCTTTGAACAAGCATATCTCTCAAACCGTGAGGGCCCTGGTGACGTGCCATATACCTTCCAAATCGACATGACAAAGAGAATGCAATAAAGGTGGTCTTGACTCTAAAAACCATGATTTGCCATGTCATTTTGGTCAACAAAGGCGAGACATCTTTTGGTGCTGCTTGGATTGACATCAATGACAACCACATTTCAACATATTCGAATTGCATCTATTTGACAACAATCAACGATAGTAGCCGGAAAACACACTTAACTTGTAGTTGGCAGCGAGCGATAGAACAAGCACATCGCTAGCATTGAAGATTATACTGGTTAGGGCAATGGTGATGAGGTGGACTTGGGGCAGTAGAACTAGGCTGCTGATATGTGATCGCTATGGCATGGGTAACAACCATGATTGTAGTCTAAGTCATCTTAGCGCATCCAAACCTAGCTACCAAATAGCTACAGATTTGGGCAACATGCTAGGAAAAGTTAGGGCTTGTGAGAGTCGGTTAGCGATCAGAGCTATTGGATGGCCGAGAGATTTTCTTAGGCGCCAGAGAGAGGCAAATTGTGATTTGTGCAGGTGGATAAAGAGGCCAAGCCAAGGTTGCAAATAGGAACACCAAGTCAGGGACGATGGCAGAGATAGAGGTCGGCAGGGCCATGCGCTTCGTAGGAGAAAGCAAAAATGTGCATAGGCGAAGGAATAAGAACACCAAGTCAGGGACGATGGCAGAGATAGAGGTCGGCAGGGCCATGTGCTTTGTAGGAGAAAGCAACAATGTGCATAGGCGAAGGATTTGAGTTATGGATGAGCCAATCATAGAGGGAGCAAAAGGTTTCGTGTAGGTGGTGCCATAGAGTAGAGCAGAGTATCATTATGTGTGCAAAGTGTCGCGTTGGGCATGATCAAGCAACTACTAGATGCGATGGCTAGACATAAGCTGTTGGGTAGGGGATTTTCCATGATTGGCATGAGTCGGTTGTGGCTGGCAGAGCATGGTACAAAGGATGGTACCTATAGGGTTTTCCAGCAGCACTGACATGCCCTTCTAGCTTCAATCTTTACAGAAGTTATTTTTTGCTCCTCTCTTACATTATGCATGTTGAAATAGACTTCTAATTATTGCAAACAATAATTCAATTTAAGGGGAACTACCTCACCTTACCTTAGTAGGGCTTGATTTTGATGTTTGCATCTATTTTAAACAAATATTAAAAAGAATGGTTACTATAGTCCCCTTTTTCAAGATTTTTCTTTGAGAGAGGGTCGATATTTTCCTTAAGAGCAATGTTAAATTGTAGCAATAAAAGGTTTCATTTGACTTGTGCCTTAGTCAAATGAGGAAATTCAAATTCAACTTCAAGCAGGATGAGTTGACAGGCAGTTAGCAGGAGTGACATGGCAAAATCACTCAATTAAGTCAGTGAATTCGAGTTTGTGGGCAAGTATTAGAGTTGTGTACAAGTTAATGGTTAAGTTCTAGCTGTCTAGTGGTGTTATATTTAGTGTTTGACAGTTGACTGAGCTCTAGTCTAGAATAGAGTCAATTAGGAGTTCAGTGGAGTAGTGGAGCAATTGTAAATTCAACTGACTCTCAGCTAACTAGTTCATTTACTAAAAATAGCCCTAGTAATGCATGCAATTTGAATTGCCTAGTGAAGTTGGAGGAAGAGTTATATTGTAATCATTATTGTATACTAGTGAGTATACAGAGTTTGTTGCATGCAGCTGAGCTATTTTCCTTGGGAATTGCGCAAGGACATATGAGCATTTCCTATTCTTTAGGAGCATAATTGTGCAAGGAAATAGGAGGAAGCAAAAGCCTATTTTGCCTAAGTACTGGGCAGAGCAGACTCAAGGAGAGAGATTAGTGTTGCAGTGCAGAGGGAGCTTCAAGCATTGACACTGTCATTGTAATAGATCATTGTTCTCATCTAATACAAGACAAATAGAGGAGGGGTTTTTCCCTGTTGGGTTCCCCAGTAAAAACTGTGTTCATGTGATTGAATGTTGATTGTGTTTCTATTGTATGTTTTTCCTTCCGCAGATTGAGTTGATGAAGTTTTTTGTCTTTTGATTTTAGCTGAATTCATTAGTAGCTATAGAACTTTGAGATTTTCTACATGGTATCAAATCTATTGAAAATTACATAGAAACTAGGTTTCTGATCATCTCTCAAAGAAATTTCAAATAACAGAGTTTGTGGTGCAGGTATTTCCTCAATGCAAGAACAATGTCTTTAAATGGATTGAGGCTTGAGTATGCATTGGAGGAAACTTCAAATTTTAGTGCTTGGAAAGACAGAATGGAAGCTGCTAATGAATCTCGAAGTTCTGTAGCTGCTAATGAATTCAACTGAAATCAAAAGACACAAAACTTCATCTACTCAATTTGCGGAAGGGAAAACATACAATAGAAGCACAATCAACATTCAGTCACATGAATACAGGTTTTATTGGGGAACCCAACTGGGAAAATCCCTTCCTCTGTTGTATTATATAAGATGAAAACAATGATCTATTACAATGACAACTTCAATGCTTGAAGCTCCCTCTACACAACAATATTGATCTCTTTCCTCGAGTCTGCTCTGCCCAACACTTAGGCAAAATAGGCTTTTGCTTCCTCCTATTTCCTTGCGCAATTATTCTCGGGAAAGCTCTTATTTCCTTGCGCACTTCCCAAGGAAAATAACTCACCTGCATGCAACAAACTCTGTACACTCACTAGTATACAATAATGATTACAATATGCCTTTTCCTCCAACTTCACTATAGGCAATTCAAATTGCATGCATGAATAAGGCTATTTTTAGTAAATGGACTAGTTAACTGAGAGTCTGTTGAGTTTACAACAATTCCACTACTCAATTGAACTCTTAACTGACTCTATTCGTGACTAGAGCTCAGTCAATTGTCAAACACTAAAGATAACACCACTAGATAGCTAGAACTTAGCCATCAACTTGTACATAACTCTACCACTTGTGCACAAACTTGAATTGACTGACTTAACTGAGTGATTTGGCCATGTCACTCCTGCCAACTGTCTGTCAACTCATCTTGCTTGAAGTTGAATTTCGAATTTTCTCATTTGACTAAGGCACAAGTCAAATGAAGCCTTTTCTTGCTACAATTTAACACTCCCTCTTAGCAAGAAAAGGGTTACGAACAAACCCAATCCTGCTCCTGTGGAACATGAACTTGCCTCTTGTCAAAGCCTTTGTCAAGATGTCTACATCCTGCTCGTCGATAGGAATGTATGGTAACATAACAATCCTCCTCTGCACACAATCTCTTAGGTGATGGTAACTGATGTCTATATGCTTGGACCTATCATGAAACATTGGATTTTCTGAGAGTTTTATACAACTCTGATTGTCATAGTGGATCAATGTAGGCTCCATCTTCTGAATGAAGAGACCAACCAGGATCTTCCTTATGCAAATAACCTTGCATGCTGTTTGACTAGTAGCCATATACTCGTCCTTTGCTGAGTTGAGTGCTATAATTCTTTGTTTCCTGCTTGATTTGAATCCTGATTGTTAAATTGATACTTGGTTTATCAAACTTTTAAAGGTGTTTTTGCATGAATTTAAATTACCATTAAAAGCTCAATTTTAATGAAATGTGAAACTTGTAGATAATTTGCAGCAAAATAAGTATCAACAAGAAATCACGCAAAGAAAAACGACACAAAAAATTGATAACAAAGTTCAGCTATCTCAAAGCCTACATCTCTAGGCCCAGTCTTCAATGGGGAGGCCTCTTTATTAAATCTTAAAAGCCATCAAAGTACATCAAAATTAATTCAAATACATTCCTGATTGGTCCTACTGTGGCCTGCTCGACCTCAGGATTCCAACGCAACTGACGACACTCAAAAAGGCCTTTGAGAACTCTCAGAATGAGCCTCCAAAGTTCTGCTAGCTCGCTGTCCTTCTTTGCATAAAATCAAGTGCTACATAAAAAAGTCAAGTGCCATACCAATAATCTTATCACGACAAATATATTCGACACTGAAACCTATATCAAAGATCACGCATGGTGTAACAGTGAGGTGTGAGGTTTGCGGTGCTAAGGTTTCGGGATCAAATCCTGTTCGGTCCGTCGGTTTGCTAACAAAAAAATTGACCATTAAAAATAGGCCACGTGTCGCCCTTTGATAGGGCAATGTGTCGCCTTGTTAGTGTGCATCTGAAACCTTGACCACGAAACCATGAACCAGAACCATGACCCCTGGAATTTCGTGCCAGAACCATGATTTGATCAAACTTGACTTCGATTTTTTCACTTGCTTTGACTAGAAATTTGATCGTGAATAACTTCTGCATACGGAGTCAGAGTTTGCCCATTCAAGTTGCTTTGGATTCATTTTTTTGAGCTCCATGCAATGGTGTTGGTTTTGCTCAAATCCGAAGACTTTGAATTTTTGGCCTTTTAAGATCCCTTTTGAATCATTCATCCCCACTGAGACCTTTTGGACCTCCAAAAGGTTGTTTACACTGTTTAAAGGTGAAGACAATTTTCCTTCACCTGCCCTGTATCTTTGGGCTATCCTATTCTGAATCTGTACATTTCACTCGTCCAAACAACCATTAGTACAACATAAAGACTGCAAAAGCACACTGTTCTGTTTTCCACCCACATCTACATCCATTTTTGTTGTTATCAACCACATACTGTTGAATAGAAACAAGATGAATAACAACACTAAACATACTGACATAAATGAAACTGTACCTTGCTGACTCTTCATATTTGGAACAATACCCAACTTATCATGCAATGACACTTGTTGTTGTACAATTTCTTATTTCTTAAGCACATCTTTCTTATTATGATTCATTTTAAATATCTTATGCTTAAGTGCTTCAGATTGTACCAACTTAGACGTGACATTTTTGCTTGCATAAGCTACCTTTTTGAACTGTTCCATTGTTAGAAAAGATCTGTTTGCCTTGATAGGATGAGAGTGCACAATATATTCGATTCCTCTTTTAAACAAGTGATATTGATTTTGTTCCCTGTAGAAAATTGCTTTCCGCTCATCCAAATAAGGGCTACCTAAGACCACCCCACATGCATCTAGTGACACTACATCACATGTTACCTCATCCACAAATTGAGATGTGATTGCAAATCGTAAGATACATTGCTTAGTTACTTGCAATTTATGATTTTTGCTCATCCAATTTAGCGTGTAAGGTTTATGATGCATTTTAGTTTTTAGCCCCAACTGTTTAAGCACTTCCTCAGAAATTAGATTAACTTGAGATCCACTATCTATCAAAGTGTTGATCTTAGTATGCTTCATAATGACCCTTATGTGAAATAACTTACATCTATTCTTATCATCAGAATTAGAATCACTACCATCATCAGATTTACTTGCCATGCCTAATGCTGTGGTTTGAGCCTCATCACTTGAGCCTCATCACTTGAATCTGACCCCATATCCATTGGCTGTGCTGTTGCTGCAACTTTTTGCTTCCCTTCTTTTCTTTGAACCACTTCAGTCACATCTCGGGATTCAATTGTGTTAATTTTTCTTAGGGTTGATTTGTTCTTTGCTTTGATAATTGCATATACATATAATTTCATCATTAACATATTCATTCATCCCATAATATCATCACATCATATGAAATTATGTAGAAAGAACAACGTCATCAACTCTACATAAAAAACAAGAGATACATTAGAAGAAAAGCACATAGAGAGACACTCGGATTGGTCAGAGGCCAGAGAAAAACCCCACAAGCGGGAAAACCCATCGCAAATTCTTCTTCTTCTCTATTAGATTGTCATAGAAAGTTCAACAAAGAGATACAAAGTGCAGATATCATCATAACGCTGCTCAGGGCCTATACATGACTTGTTCACAACTACGTTTATGAACAAGTCTTATTGAGAACACTGTTTTACTTCACTGTCATACAAAAATTAAGGCTGTATCACCATCATTGCTCTTGAACGATACCGTACATATTATTATAATTGTGACGAATGTGAAGCCGATGCTGCAATCTACACGTTGCTTCTGAAACACTTATATATATAATTGAGCCACATAATAATGACATCATACGTTTGTGATGCTTTACTATATACCATACGTACAATCTATATTTATCTAGAGAAAATTCATATAATGGAGATGCTCAGGCTATAGGGATGCCGAGACAGAGTGGTTGAACCACCCATATTATTGTGTGCCAATATCCATAGCATAGAGTGCAAAGATCAACTATACACCAAAGTGCTGAGATCATCATATTACAGTGCTGTAGCAAGATCGAGTACATACTCTACTGTCGCAAGGACTCATACATGTTAAACTGGAACGAAACCATGCATACTTTGTACTGAAGCAAGATTTTACCTCTACTGAAGCGAGACTATACATTGTGAATACAATTAGGCTAATGAGAAATTAGATGAGTCAAGATTACTGTGATAGTGCCGAGACTCATGTACATATGCCACTAAGAATCACATATGAAAGTAACCTTCAAGATGCGAAACTGTGATCATAAATCAAAGACGTGACACTGAAAGTGTATAGTTTGGTATCACGAGCGAGAGAAACAAAGCGAAGTCATAGCTGATGGAGCGAGATTGAATACCCTACTGAGATGCCAATAGAGAGCAAGACTGTATACATACAAAAATGTAAGTCTTCTAACCTTAAAACAAAATGAAGATCTAATACGAAGTCGTGAACCAAATATGTGAGAGACCAACCATCTAAACTGTGGAAGGTAATAAAAGAAGCCACCTAAAACCTTGGACTTGCCTTCCTGCAACTATTCATAGGGTATATATAGTTGTTTCCACGTTTGAAGAGACGTGGCCATTTGGAGCTAGCCGACATAGGAGCTTTTGGAGCCAACCTTCAATTTTGAATTTGAATTTCGAAAATAAAAGATTTTCCCTCCAATAATTTGAGCTGACTTGAAGATCATTTTAATAATATTTCGAAATTAAGTAAGGGCTAGGGTATTTCTCTGTAGCTACCAAAATTAACAAATGCTAGCAATGCTCATCGTCATGCACTTTTGTCATGCTTTCCCTTTTCCTTTAACCTCCTTTTTAGATTTTAATTCCATTGTTCCACCTCATGCTTTTCCTGCTTCAATTTAAGTGGCTTGTACACATACTTCATCCAAGTTAGTCGGACTAAACATGAATATTGTATTGCGAATGTATTCAGGTAACCCACCTATATAATACTTCATGAGGGTCTCTTGAGTGTGTAATGGAATATTTAAGGTTAAAGCTTTCTTTCGAAATTCCTGTGTGTATTCTTGCATTGTTTGTCCTTTCCTTAACTTAAAATTTTGCCATTCAATTATTGCCTTTTCTTTATATCCTAAAGGATATAACTGTTTTCTCAATGCAAGAATAAAGTCATTCCATGATGGAAAAATCTTACCAATCGTTTGAGTTCTACGCTGCATTTTACTCTGCCACCAAACAAGTGCTGTGCCTTCAAGACGAAGCGATGCCAATCTGATTTTTACCGCATCATCTGTAATCTGTTGCACGCTATAGTACTGTTATGAACATAATTTATATAAAAAAATAAAATAAATGCAAATAGATATAAATAATAAATAATCATAATAGAGATTAATTAAATAGTCATTAGTTAATTGGAAAGGCTTGTCTAAAGGACATACCCGTTCATGAAAGGGCACCTGCCTAGGTATATAAGCAGGCCCTCATTGTAACGTTCATTCATCCTCGTACATTTCATCTTATTAATAAAAATATTATTTACAATACATTGTGTATTTTACATTTTAAAAGTATGACAAGCTACAGTTTTGTTGCTACAGTGGTATTAGAGCCATTCGAGCCTTTGGACGTTATCCGCTGCACAATCTGCCATTAAGTTTATGTCTTGAAATCATGGAATTAAGCGAATCTCATAAATCTACAATTGAGCTGTTAAGTGAAATTCGACAATCATTACAACAAATAAAAGATCATTTACATAATCCCTAAAGGCTTTTAAAACAATGGATTTAACACCTACAATAGAAGCTAACATTAGTGTCAAAGAGGATGAGTTTGAGCCAAGTGCTTTGATAAAGAAATATATGACACTTGAGGGTGAAATTAAGGAGGAAAAAAAAGAATTTATAGAAATTATTGATGAAAAGTCATTACATTCTGCAAAAGATCACAAAAAGGCTATATCAATCACAAATTATAATGACGATGATATTAAAGATGGGCAAGGATCAATGGATTCGTAGGGTCCTTCACAATCTCTGCCTAAGCCCAAGAGCCTACAGATTTCCAAGTCAAATACCAAAATTGTTGGTGATCATAATATTTTCAAGAAACCAAAAACAAAAGCCTTTCAAATAATTAATACAAAGAAAAGGTTTGCATTTGCTGAGTCTTCCTTTTATTTGCTGAGTCTTGCCCATACAATGTTTCCACACTTACACAAGTTGTTTCCTCTTGTCGATAATTCAGAATATATCTCAGACAATTTCATCTGGTGTTCCCACACTAGTATTATGTCGCAGTTAGAGGATCGCTGAGCACCTCTCGAGGACAACCCTGAAACTTTGGCAACCAGTGCTGAGGAAAACTTTGAAGTGACAGGGATAGGAATTCCTGAGTCCGTAGAAACCGGTCATGGAGACTAGACTGAAAATGTAAAGAATGAGAGAGATGAAGAAAATGAGAGATCAAAGGTGCGGGAAGGTTAAGAAATTAGGTCGCTTGGAGGAAATTTTACTATAAGTTTTCAAACAAAAGTAACTTGCTCCAGCTGTGGACTTGAATCCTCTTTTCTGGTGGAAAATGAAGGAATGCTGGATGTGAATTTGACTGATGATCGAGTCTCCAGATTTCCACAGTTGAGTGGTAAATGGTTGCAGAAGTTAGGGGATAATTAGTCAAAGTGGTTGAAATTAGAGGATTTCTTGCCATTCATAGGATTACAACAGAAGAAAGCTACACTTTCAAAGTGCTGCAGTAAATGCAAGTTAGAAACTTTGATTGATAAAACTCCTTGCATTCTGGTGATTGCATGGATGGTTGAGTCTTTCATTCCTCCTGATGAGGAGAAAATGGCACAGGTCAAGTCTGTATTTCTTGATGGATTACCCCCATATTGGGATGGAGAGGAATTTGAAATCAACCATGAAAGTTAATGGTAAAATATCTAGAATTGGGAATTTTGAAACCACTGCTTTTGCGGCAATACCTAGTAGCAGCGATTCTGAAATCGTCAGTGATAAAAATAAATTTGCAATGGCAAGAATCCTTGTCTTGTCAAACTAGATTGGGTGCTTGCTTGGAAAGGGTGGCATAATTATTGTTGAGATGTTATTCCTTATGTCTCCTGAGAGAAAGGAAGAAACAATCAAGTTGATTGAAGATTCTGTCAACAATATTTGTCCATGAGACCCTGAGCTTTGTACGCTTTGTTCGCCATTATCAGGAAGAAACTCGGGCGCTTCGTTCACTATTACTTGGAAGGATCTCGGGTATCGAGCATGCATGGTCACAGTTGCATGGGCTTCATAATCGCTCACTGAAAGGGCATGACCGCCTCATATGCCCCACGATGATAACTCAAGGAGAGCACATAGTTATTGACATAAATAACAAATAAAATAATTTTAATAAACTAGAAGTGCTTTATAAAAAATTATTAAAGTTAATTTATATAGTTATAAAGTTGCTTTATGATATTTTTATCAAGTTACTTTATAAAATTAAAATTAATATTCATATAATAATATTAAAAAGGTAATAATAATAATATAATATAAAAAAAGAGGAAAAAATGGTTTAAGCTCAACAATACCACTTACACATGCCATAATGAGTGGGAAGGTGAAGGAAATTGTTTGCAATTAAGCGTTGAGGACAAAGCTTTGGGAAGAGAGGGGCAATATTATGAACATAATCTATATAAAAAATAAAATAAATGCAATAGATATAAATAATAAATAATCATAGTAAAGATTAATTAAATAGTCATTAGTTACATGGAAAGGCTTGTCTAAAGGACATATTTGTTCATGAAAGGGCACCTGCCTAGGTATATAAGCAAGCCCTCATTGTAACATTCATTCATCCTTGTATTCATCTTAATAATAAAAATATTATTTACGATACATTGTATATTTTACATTTTAAAAGTACAACAAGCTACAATTTTGTTGCTACAAGTACACTTTCATTTGTCTGATCCAGTTATCCAATCTTTCAGCATTAATTTCCCCATTATACATTGGTAAGTCAAATTTCACATCTAACTTCAACAGAGGTTGTGAAAAAGATGATTCATGTTGTTTAAAAAGAGAAGAAATATGATCTTTCTACTTACCTTCAATTTCTTTACTTGAATGCGATGGCTCTCCTTGCTCATCTTTGGGGTTTTCTTCTTCATCTGTGGGTTTATCCTCTTCTTTCGCCTTCTTGAACTCACGATACATCTCCTCAACCATGGCTCGCAAAGCCATAAATGCATCTACAAAACTTGCATTTGAACTAAAAGGATGTTCTTCACCACTTTCTGTGGGCATCTCTTCACTTTGAAGAAAAGTCCAAAAATACCACTTGATTTGAATCCCGATCATTAAATTGATACTTGGTTTATCAAACTTTTAAAGGTATTTTTGCATGAAATTGATGCTGACCCAACACTGAAGACTGCTCCCAATGTGCTCTTTCTAAGGGACTCCCTGCCTAATCTGCATCTGTGAAGCCTTGGAGCTTCACTTCATCAGTCTACCTTGTACCATAAACTAAAGTTTGCTGTGCCTCTGAGGTATCTTACATCATGTTATGCTGCTTTCTAGTGAAGCTTGGTAGGCTCCACCATGAATTGAATAAGCTGGTTCATTCCAAACAAATATCGGGCCTTATGTTCACCAAGTACATCAAAGACCCTACCAATTGTCTGTAGATAGTGCCATCTACTGCCTCTCTTGTAGAAGCATCCTCTTTCCTCCAGTTAGTACCTAGTGGAGTATGCATGGGTTTGCAATCCTGCATGTGGAATCTCTGAAGGATCTTAGAGGTGTACTTCCCTTGTCCAACAAATATCTCCCCATCTCCCTGCCACACCTCCAAGCCATGAAAGTAGTGCATCAAACACATATCCTTCATCTCGAACTCTCTTGCAAGGTCTTCCTTGCAAGACTGGATCAACCTGTCATCTCCTGTCAGTATCAAATCATCCACATAGAGAACTAAGATGAGTAGACTACCATTTACCATAATGTAGTAGAGGTTGGCATATGCTTCACTCTTAGTGAACCCCAATCCACTGAGATAAGAATCTATGCGAGTGTACCAAGCACGAGGTGCCTAATTGAGACCATAGAGGGCTCTCTTGAGCCTGCACACATGTGTCTCCCTACTAAAGGTTTTGAACCCCTCAAGCTGCACAATGTAGATATCTTCCTCAACCACTCCATTGAGGAACACAGTCTTAACATCCATTTGGTGGATCCTCCACCCCAAGTGTGCTGCCAATGCAAGTATGGTTCAGATAGATGAGTATCTTGCCACATGGGCAAATGTCTCCTCATAATCAATCCCCTCCACTTGTGAGAAGTCTTTGGCCACAAATCTGGCCTTGTACTTCTCAACATTGCCATCAACTGCATGGTTCACCTTGTACAACTACTTGGAACCAACAACTGACTTGTTCTTAGGTCTGGGCACCACCTCCCAAACATTGTTCTTCATGATGGAGCTATACTCCACCATGGCATCTACCCACCACTGTTGGGAAACAACCTCTTCAAAAGAAGATGGCTCAAAATCAATCAACTTTGACATGAGTGCCATATATCCTGTATATCTATCTGGTGATCTCCTCTGTCTGCGCAAGGAGCTAGGAGATCCAACCTGCTCCTGAGCTTCCAACCTGCTCCTGAGCTTCCTGCACTAACTTGTCAACCATCTTGGTCCTTTTCCTCCCTTCTTGCACCAACCTATCAACGATCCTAGTCCTTTTCCTCCCTTCTCTGGAAGGCTCTATGTGAGTGGGTGCCTCCACTCAGCCTACTTTTTGCTGCTCCACATGTGGTTGCTCCACATCATCCTCCTGGAATGTCCTCTTGCCTTTGAGCAAGATCTAACTCTATGGATCTAATTGAGGCTCCTCCTCTGATGGTATGCTCATATCTCGTTTTAGAGAGCTCCTCATGGCTTTCTCCTCATCAAATCTCACATCCCTTCTCATAACAGTCATCTTGAGTGAGGGCATGTACACCTGGTAAATACGAGGTGTCTCAAAATAGCCCATAAAGACCCCCTCTCTATAGTGGGCTCCAAATTTTTCTTGCTACCTTTGGAGACATGACAATAGACTATGGATCCAAAAATGCGAAGTGGGAGACCTCTGACTTCCTCTCAGCGAAATCCTCTTCAAGTGTAATCATTCCAAGAATTTTGTGAGGGATCTTGTTCTGCAAGTAAACAACTGTATAAGCTTTTGCCCACAGGGATAGTGGCAATCCCTGATCATGCAACATTGCTGTAGCAACTCTTACAATACTTATATTTTTCCTCTCTGCAACCCCATATTATTGTGGGTTGTGGGGTGCAATAAACTCCCTTCTAATACCCTCCTTGACACATAATTCTTTGAAGGCATTAGACACATACTCTCCTCCATTATCAACTAAGGCAGGGATTTAATTTTCTTTCCAGTCTCATTTTCAACTAAGGCAGGGATTTAATTTTCTTTCCAGTCTCATTTTCAACTAAGGCTTTAAATTCAACAAACTTTGAATAAACCTCATCTTTCTAATTCATAACATAGATCCAACATTTGCAAGAAAAGTCATCTATGATGACCACATAATACCTGTGCTTTGTAGTTGAGACTGTGAAAAATGGTCCACACACATCTGGGTGAACTCGCTCCAAGATGGCTCCAACTCTGTTATCTCGGCCCTGGAAGGAGGATTTAACATATTTTTCAAGAGTGCATCCCTTGCATACATCACGTTGATCAAGGGTGCATTTTGGAAGTCCAGTGGTGATCTGTTGCATTATTTTCAAAGCTCCATGTTATAGGTGTCCCATGCACCTATGCCAGTTCTCTTCAACATCTCGGCCTTGAATATGTTCTGCCTTGCTACTTAATGTAGCACATGCATCGACCTCCAACTTGTAGAGATTTTTAATCCTAACACCAATCTGGTTAACCTGTCCAGAAGCAACATGCTTTAAATAGGCCTTCCTTTTACTGAACACCACATCATATCATCTATCTTCAAGTACAACTACATAAACTAGATTTTCTTCAAACCATGCACATACATTACATTCATTAGGTGAAGATGGGAGCTTGACTCCCTCTTAAAGGTGACAATGCCAATCCCATTGGTACTATATCTTCCATCATGTCGAAACTCTATGCGTAATTGTAGCTCTTTCTCCTCTAAGCCACTGAAGAACTTATTTCTTGTCATATGAAATAAAGCACTAGAGTCTAAGTACCACACACTACCTCTACCAGTGCTTGCCATACAAGCAATGAGGGTGAAATCCAACTCGAATTGTGATGTGAGAGCATCTCTTGCTGCTACTGTTGTAAGCTTCTTATTGGATTTCTTATGTGGACACTTGGTTGCATAATGTCCATACTCATGGCAGTGAAAGCATTTAAATTTTATTGAGGTCTTTCTTCTTGCCATGGTTCTGGATGGATTCTTCCTTGCCTTGGGCCTTCTTGTCTTTGGCTTTCTTTTCTTTGCCAGCTAATGCAAAGTTTTCTTCCTCATCAGTTTTGGATGAGACTCCATCTCTAGTGTCTCTTCTAATCTCCTCTTGCCCCAAGTCAGACCAAAGTCTCTCCCAATCTGGGAGCTTGTCTATTTCATTAACTGCATCTTGATAGATGTGCTAGGACTTTGGAAGACCAAAGGGTGCTAAGCTCACAAGTTTTGATGGTTGTGTAGTCTCTCCAACTCCTCCAAGTTCATCTCTCACTTGAGTGAATTTGGATAGGTATTGAACAATAGTTTCATTTTTGTTCGTTCGAATGTTCCTGAGCTTATCTTTCAATGCCAATTTCCTGGCATCGTTGTTGCTTTCGAATAGCTCTGTGAGTGTTTTCCACATTGCATAAGTGTTTGGTCAATTTAGTGTCCTAAATTGCTCTACATAAATTATCAATCCGGGTATCGTAAACTGATGAAGTGTAGTGCAATGTTTGTGCTAGCTAACCCTTCTTACTTCATTGTTTTTATGTTTTATGTTGTTTTGGGGGGTTTTTGGTCTTTTAATTCCTAATGATTTACAACGTAAATTATCAAAACTAAATCTAACTTTCGTAAAGACTGCTCAAAATCTAAAAATGAAACCAGAGCTAAGAAAGAAATGAAAACAGAGCTAAGAAAGATATGGAAGCAAAGCTAAGAAAGAAATGAAAACAAAGTTTCTATTCTTATTTTACCATTATTTCCAAATCATGAATTAAAATTGAAATTGAAATTTGCAATTGATGTCTAACTAATTACAAAAATAAAACTAAATGCTAAGTTGCACGAAACGGGGAAGCAGGTACGAGTTTCCAAAACGGGCACGGGTACGAAACGTGACCCGCCCCAAATTTTGGAAACGGGGAAACACAATATATATATATATAGTAGGACATTTAAGAAATATGTGCAATCATAAAGCATATATGATACATTATAATTTATTACATTATGATTAAATTGTCAATTGTCAATGCATAAACTATAAGTTTCTAAATTTACATCACATTTACTAATGAATGATCACATAATGAAAATAGCAATATCCAAAATCAGCCACGAGGAATTTCAAATTTCTTGTCTCGTACTTGATTGGGAGTCTCCTCCTACATAGTGGAACGACCTTAGTACTCTTGATTAAATACAAGTTCCATATCCTAGTATCCTATGTGCTCTTGATTATTGGGAGTCTCTTGATTAAATACAAGTTCCATATCCTAGTATCCTACGTGCTCTTGATTATTGGGAGTCTCTTGATTAAATACAAGTTCCATATCCTAGTATCCTACGTGCTCTTGATTATTGGGAGTCTCCCCTGCATAGAGGGCTTGGTTCTCTTAATCAAATACAAGTTCCATACCCTAGTACATGACAAAATCCAATGGAAACATTGCAATCCCCCCAATCCTGAAATCGTGAAAAACAAATAAGTCTGCTGGATTTTGAGTGAGATCTAAAATTCTACTTTCTCCATATGAAATCCTATGAGAGCGAAACCACTCTCAAACATCTTGAGTCATTTCATGGTAATGTTAAAAATTTAAGTAAAAGGATGAAAATGCAAAATAAAGGAAAATGTCACTTTTACTTTAAGAATTTAACATTACCATGAACTGCATATCAAAACTAGGGCCATAGGTTTGAACATTAGGCTGCCCCACTAAAAAAATTCCTCTTTTTTGTAACTTGAGAGGCATCCAAAAGATATTTTAGCTGCCCAATAAAAAATTAGAAGCAAAAAAAAAAAATACAAGAAAAAGTCAAATTAGAAGAGGAAACTCTGTCATACGGCCTAGAAACGCGTTTTTGGCTGTATTGGCCAAGTTTCCTCCTCGAGAAACGGGCTAGTACGGCCGGAAACGCATTTCCAGGCCATACAGTACGAGTTTCCTCGTTTCCGTTTCATTTTCGGCTGGAAACGGACCCTTCTCCAATGTTACCTGCAACTTAGACTAAATGAAATACTTGGTTACTTTGCCTCTCAATTTTGGGAGAAAGTCTCCTTGGGATGACATTTGAGTAATTCAGTACTTCAATAATCTAAGAGAAAGCAAATACAAAGATGCAGAAATAACTCATTGCATAGATGAAATGTTCAACCACTTAGTTAGGGATGAATTATCAACTTGAAGGGTTTTCCATAAACATTCATTAGCACCATGAATTAGTAAACTAAAAATGAAATGGCAAAGATAGTAAATGACACTGATCAGTTTAATTGAGAATTTAAACTAGCAAAACAGTGAATGAAGTAAACTATCCAACAGTGTATCCTTATCATTCTTCAATCCTACTCTCATCCTTAAACAAGGTTAGTTCCTAATTGAAGAAACAAGATTACACTATTGAGTTCTATCTTCTAAAGTATTGATAAAAACTAAAAAGAGATCAAGCTAATGGACATTGCTCTAAATTATAAACACTGTTAATAAGAAAATGATGAAAATTGCATTATAAACATTGTTAGTAAGAAAATGATTATAAACACTGTTTTAGAAAGAAAATGATGAATTTACAGTTAACAAGAAGAAGAAAAATAAAATGAAATGAAACCTTCTTTAGTGCAGGGGCCCTCTGCAATTGATTAGGCTATGCTTGCTCAATCAACTCCAAGAAAATTCATTCAAATGTTCATAAAACATGCGGTCTTCTCATATTAAAATAGGGACACAAAACGCCCAAAAATTACAGAGTCTAGAACTTCAATTTCACAATAAAACTATTAATCTTACTCCCTTCTTCGGTCCTTTACACAAGTATTTATAAGAAAAATCATATAACTGTTTTGTGGAGAAAAGCATGCTACAACCAAACACGCAGAAGGCAAATATGCAGAATTTCTTCCTCGGCTGCTGGAGAAATAAATCCAAGACATGGTGCTTGTTGGATTTGTTTGTACAAGTGGCTATTGGAGTCCATAGGTACAGGTAGTTGCTTCAGATAACGCTTCCCATCATTGTGGAACACATTAATTAACTACGAAACAGAGTCCTGTTACCTTTGGTCTCCTTGTGTTTGACTTATCCATTGACTGTAGTCTTATGCCATCTTTGTCGAGCTGGGCTGAATGAATAGGACAGGGTCCATGTCATGATGATTTCAAAGCTACCCATGTGGCTAGTTTCTCCTTCTGACACCTGGAACCTGTTAGAGCATGAAGGTAGTTGCGGAACAACCGGTTAGCTGCAGAATAGGCTGCGTTCCGTAGCTAATATACAAAAATTTATTCAAACAACAAAACATAAAAAGCATAACATGTAAAGCACTAAATGTCCTCCTCAAGACAATCTATACCGGTTATTGGTGATGAGAATGCATCTTTCTTATGGAAAAACAAAGAAAAGGAATGAGAAGAGTTGCTAAGGAAAGAGTAATTTTGAGGCTCAACAATAAGCAGTCTCCTTTCCATGCAAATTTGAAACCACATGGTCTCTGACTCCCTCTAAGATGATCCTCTTGGCTTTTTCAATATCTTTCTTCCACTGAGCCAACTGTTGTGCGTCTCATGCTGTTGGTTCTGGAATATGTGATTTTGTGTACACTCTAATACTCCATTGTCATCCAACTAAACTTCCATTCTGTCTTTCCAAGCACAAAAATTCAAAGTTCTCTCCAATGCATACTCAAGCCTAAATCCATTGAAAGACATTGTTTTCCCGCATTGAAGAAATACTTGCACCACAAACTCTACTATTCAAAATTTCTTTGAGAGATGAACAGGAACCTGGTTTCTACGTAGTTTTCAAGAGCTCTAATACCATGTAGAAAATCTCGAAGTTCTGTAGCTGCTAATGAATTCAACTAAAATCAAAAGACACAAAACTTCATCTGCTCAATCTTTGGAAAGGAAAACACATAATAGAAACACAATCAACATTCAATCACATGAACACAGTTTTAACTGGGGAACCCAATTGGGAAAAACCCCTCCTCTGTTTGCATTATATCAGATGAGAACAATGATCTATTATAATGACAACTTCAATGCTTGAAGCTCCCTTTTGCACTGCAATAATGATCTCTCTCCTTGAGTTTGCTCTGCCCAATACTTAGGCAAAATAGGCTTTTGCTTCCTCCTATTTCCTTGCGCAATTATGCTTCTAAAGAATAGGGAAAGCTCCTATTTCCTTGCGCAATTCCCAAGTAAAATAATCACTTGCATGCAACAAACTTTGTACACTCACTACTATACAATAATGATTACAATATGCCTTTTCCTCCAAATTCACTAGGAAATTTGAATTGCATGCATGACTAGGGCTATTTTTAGTAAATAAACTAGTTAACTGAGAGTCAATTGAGTTTACGATAGTTCCACTACTCAACTGAACTCCTAATTGGCTCTATTCTAGACTAGAGCTTAGTCAACTGCCAAACACTAAAGATAACACCACTAGACAACTAGAACTTAGCCATCAACTTGTACACAACTCTACTACTTGCCCACAAACTCAAATTGACTGACTTAACTGAGTGATTTGGCCATGTCACTTCTGCTAACCAACAACCTGTCAACTCATCCTGTTTGAAGTTGAATTCAAATTTCCTCATTTGACTAAGGCACAAATCAAATGAAGCCTTTTCTCGTTGCAATTTAACAAGCAACCACATAGATAGCCATGTGTTTGGAAATGTTAATTTTTCTTACCCTAGCAAACCAACAATTAGTTCTGAGCGTATTTACATCTACTGAATAAAAGCACCAGCTAGGGTACTAACCAAATAAGTTTAGAGGAAAGCAAACAATACCAATCTCAATCACAAAAATGACACACAAGTCTGCCCAATCAGAATTCTTCATTAATCTCTTGAACTTACTTGGGCTCCCTTCTTGGGAAATGGCCCAATTGAGGAATTACATACAACATTGGATCTGATCTAGTCGATCTAACTCTCCTTGGTTGATTTGAATCTTCATGATGTTCATGTGGCTAGCCCCTTTTCCATGAGCAATGGGGCTGATGTGGCATTATTTTGAAATTTGAATCATGGTGGTCAAAACAGTAAGGTCAACTTTCGGGTGGCATAGTTTTTGCATACGAACTCTATTTGATGTCTTTCTTGCACCATTGGAAAGGTATTAGAGTGTAGAACAATGCCAGGGGGTCTTGTGCAAGCGAGTGTTTTTGCACCCCAAAAAAGTAAAAAATGCCTCAATCTACCTCCAAAAGGTTTAAAACCCCAATTCGCCAAGTTGGGACCCACCAGTAAAAATGGTCTTGTGAGTTCATTCATCCAATTTTTCCACTCTGAAAGCATCAAGATGGATGAAAAATACTAAAATGATCCAATTCGAATCAAATTCTATCTATCCAAAACCTTGTAGATGAAGGGAAAATGGTACATTTTTTCATCAATTGTTGGTACTTCCTTAGCATGCACAAGAGTGTAGAGGAGATGTGAATATAGTAGAGAGATGGGTCCATATTATAGAGGAATGTAGAAGACCATAGTTTCACATAGATTCACATTACACTTAAAAAGCTTTGTAATATGTATTGCAATCTCCATAATATATGAAGATGGAAGGTACAATCCTTCATTGAATGTTGGTTTCTTAGGTAAATATTTGTGTTTTGTTACCCATAACTTAGCTATTGTAGTATTTTTCATATATTATAGTAGTTAAAGAATCCAAATGGTGTTTTATTTGTGTTATAAGCTAAGTCACATGACACGAGGACACGAGACATGGAGGACACGTAAATACGAGTATTCGACACGAAATGCAGCGACCCCGGAAACATGACACGTGGGACATGTTATATATATATATATAAAATACTGAAATATAGTGCTTGATCCATATAGATATGAATCATGATGATATCTATTTAGTATTTAGTATACACTATTTACTATTTAGTAATTTACTAGTTAGTTTATTAATTTACTACACCAATGATGTTCATAGTTCAATGTTCATTGTTCATGTTATAATTTTTGTTATTAATTCAAACAAGTTTGATCATGTTCAAACTTCACATAAGGTAGTTTATGAGCTATAAATTTATATGTGTTCAAACTTCATTGTTGACTAGAGCGTTAATCGAGCTTTCCCTCCCTTTAGACCTCGAAGGTGTAGTTAGCAATGAGCACATGACGGGGCGCTGGGATTTTTATTTCAGCACACGATCTATACATGGTCACCCGTGTATAATTAAGTTAAGTTCTATAGGCTATAACACAACTTACAAGAAATTTAAGTGCTCCAAACTCTCAGCAAAGCATGCGAATGCTTGTCTCTTACATCTCCAGATTTAGGTCGATGCGAAGTTGTGAGCATTACGCTTGAATCTGATGGAATTCTTCACATTGCACAACAAATTGGATTCCGACGACGAGCAAACTCAACTTCGGTGGTGAACAATGACAAAAAAACCCAAAAATAAACCATGTTGCAGTTTTTAAATGTCACTTTTCATGGGACACGTGTCCTAAGAACCAAAAACGTTAGGGCACGTTTTCGACACATCCAAAACACGTGTCTCGATTGGAGGACACGAATAAAAACGTTTTCGACATGTTTTAGGGTAGTTTTCGTGTCTGACATGTGAAATACGGGACATGAGACCCTGAGGGACGTGTCCTGTGACTTAGGTTATAAGTGTTAAAAATAGAAAAAGATAGTTTCAAAGTCTAGCATGGGTTCACAATGGTTGTTTTAAGTTTACATGTGTCTTGAATGCACCAACCATTGGAATATATCCAAGGTGGCTTATTGATCGTTAGGGATCACCCAGTTTTGACATAATAGCTAGCCCATAGTAAGTGGCAACGCTACATAAGGTAGATTGGCATGGTTTAATTTGTCCAATCAAATCTATTGTTACAATGTGTTTTTAATCAACGAATGATTTTAACTTTTCAATGTAGATTTATGATTTTGAGCTCCACATTAACACAATATAAATATACACACTTTAACATGGGTTGAAATAGATTTGAACCTTGCTCCCCTCCATCTGAAAATAAAAAACCTTCCGCAATTCTCTATTTAAATAAGCAAGTTACACTTTACAAACCAGTATATAGATGAGATGTGTAGAATCTAGATAAGATGGCACTTATAAACTTAAAAGAAAATAACACAATACAAACTTAAATGAAAGAAAACATCACATGCATAATGTTCAAGTGAAAAAAAAAGGCCACCAAAATAAAAAGAAATATCTAGAAGTATACTATTTTAATGAAAATATAGTATAATAATATTAAATAGTGTAAATTCATCTTAATCTCAATCTTTAAAGTGCTGATAAGTTTGTGTATTGATCACTTTTTATTATTTTTTAAAATGTATTTTTATTAATATGTTAGTGATTTATAAATGAGATTAACAGTGTGCTAAGTTATCCACTAAGATCTAATGGTTTCATCTCACATTAACAATATGGTATAAGTTCTATGCCACTAAGCACTCGATGTGGTGCCTATCTTTTGTTGTTTAAAACAACACAAATTCATGAGGGGTAGGTTGGAACTATGAATAAAACACTTCTTTTTTATGATTTAGATAATGATTTAGATATGGTATTGCTATGTTGTAACGAAAATAGGTCCAAATTTCAATTGGTATAGAGCCCTTGTGTATGTAAAGAAAGATTTTTGATTTCTAAAAAAATGTCTCCTTTAGTTACTAAAAGTTTTGACATATATTCAAAAACTTGGATAGTTAAATAAATATTGATAAAATACTTTATCCCATTTTATTATTTTATTCATGTACTTTTAAATGATACCATAATATTTTGGAACCAATAATTGACACTGATCACTATATCCACAATATTAAACCTTATATCTACAAATAGAGGACCTAAGTGCATGAATATTGATAAAGGTGGAAATTAGAGAGGTTTTAGTGTGAAGGTTTCTCGTTAAGAGTGAATGAAAAGTAGGCATTTTTCTTTGGAAAACATAGAGAAGAGCATAGTTACAATGAAGTGTAAATCTTGTTCATTACCAATTTTAGTTCATTACCAAATAAAATTGGTTGTGAACATTTCTCTGATAGGGTTAGCAAGCAATTGTAATTTTCATGGAGTAAGACTGTGGCTTTTGGGATCAAGTAGGGGTTTTTAGGGTGCCCCCCTGAAACTCTGTCTGTGGGTTGGGAGTGCATAATAAGGAGATCATGGAGAAGGCATGCTCATGTTTACTTTTGGCATATATCTACTGTTTTTTTCATTACAGAAGGATGACGTTATAAGAATTAAAAAGGCATTGCTTCTCCGTTTAGTATGTTTAGTATGTTTCCCTCTTCTTTTCCCTTCTTATCATTTGTATAGTCCCTTTTACTAGAACCAAGGATTTTTTTTAATAGCTTCAATATAATGTTTTGCTTTTATAGCTTTAATAACTCAAGGGTTAGTGTCATACATTCAGACATAAGTCTAGATATTTGTCCTTAGATTTGAAACATACAAGTCCAACACTAAATTTGCAGACTATTTGGCCTTGGATGCCAAGCTTGAAACTTTTTAGTGTAGTCTCAGTTTGACATGTCCTTATGGGACAAGTGCATGAGGTGAACAACTTAAGGCACATCATAGTGTCGATATGCACTTTGGGCCAGTGCATTTGCAAACTCACTAAAGTCCCCTTGAGGGTTTTTAACAATCCATCTGTTGAGATGTGTAGCTTGGGAGTACTCCCACAACCCTTGTGGTACTAGGTTGTGTGGAGTTGGCCCACGAAAATATGGTTTTGTGGGCAATGTACCCAAGTGGTGGGCTTTGAGCACAAGTTGGTGGGCTAAAGACCCAAAAGAACTAATTGCTTATACTATTCATTGTGTGAGGGCTCCCTTGATGAACTAGAAGGGACATCTAAGACAATGTTAGAGGGATATAAATAAGGGAGACTTGGGAGTAGTCTCACCACATCAACATAGTAATCAATCTCAAGAAGCCTAACGAGCTAAGGGAGCTGCAGATCTCATGAGGAGATGAGCTTGGAAGAGAAGCAAGTTTCTTGGCTTATCAAGTGTTGGAAGAAGGCCGAGTTTGTTCAGCAAGCAAGGCCGAATTTCTGTGACGATCTGTGCCCTAGTGAGGGCCCTGTCCTGACCGAGAGCAGAAAGGGAAATCTGCCTAATTTTGTGCGTGATCCGAGTTTTGTCTAGTGGTAAAGGAGGAGGGATGAGACCCTGAAAGAGGTATACAAAGCCTTGGTTGTATATGTTGTTGAAGACCGAGTTCCTCAAGAAGTTTGTGGAGGGTTTTTGTGGTCTGGCTGTGACCTCAAGGAAGGCCGAATTAGCCTTAGCATGGCAAAGTAGGAGTGGATTGCTACAGGTAGAAAGGTAAGGGCATTTGGACAATAGTTTGGTAAGTTATGCTGTTGGAGATTGTTGCTGAGGGTTATGGTTGAGGACTGTCCAACAAAGAAGTGTTGGACAACTTGTTTTGAATTCTATATGCAGTCACCTTGATGAGGCAAAGGAATCAAAGGGACTGTGAGTTGCTGAGCTGTTGAAGCTAATATGTAATGACCTTGAAGAGGCATGATCACTGTGAGAAGTGAGTTGGAAGAAAGCTAATTGTACAGTGAATTGGTGGAGCACATTCATTGTGAGAAGCTAACTTTGTTGATTGGAGTATACAAACATTTGAAGTAGCAAATATCCTTGTGAGCAACTATGTGTAGAGGTCTTGATGAATCAATACCTCTGTGAGTGAAGGTCTTAAAGGACCTGCCAGGTATTCAAGGCAAAGAAGACTGAAAGGACTGTGCTCAAGGGAATCTTCAACAAATAAGTCAAGTTTGTTCTTGTTCTTGGGCAGATTGACAGTGAAATGTTGTTGACTTCAAGCCCTAGTTTTTCCTTCTATCAGGGCTTTGTAAGAGCCATGATCCTTGGTACAGGAGCCCTATGTTTGTCGTATTAAAGTTGTAATATAAACAAGTTTTGGGTCTGCAAATTCTTGTGTATTTTGTTGATTCACTACTGTTACATTTCGGCTGTGCAAAGTGCTTGAAGTTGTGTGTATTTCAGTGTGTTTATGATCGTGATTAGACATAGACATGATTATGAAGTACTAGGAAAAATTAACAACATTTCTCACCCCATGTATGCCCAATAATATTTAACTTATCCTCTTGGTTGTGCACTTGTTGCATGTTAGTTTTTGTAGCATTGGATGTGTTCTAGCCTTGAAATTTTGTGGAGAGGCTAGAATACATGAGATCTCCAAAACCCATAATTTTTTTTTTTGGAAATTCCGCCTACAAATGACTTAATTAAATTATTAACCAATTTTTAAATATTTCTGGTCAGTTGTTTGCAATATTGGCTCAATTCTTGCATTCACATTCAAACAACTTTTGCACCTTCATTTTTAAATTCCTTGACTTCTCTGGGTTTTACTGCTGTTCACAGTAATCTTTCTTATCCGATTGGTTCTTGCATGACCTGACTGGTTTCTTTAAAGAAGCACACCCCATGCTGTGCAGTTTGACCAGCCTTCATGCAAATATAATTATAGTGCACAAGGAGTTTTCTTGTCCTAAATTTGGTCCGGTTCACATCCTTTTTTAAGAGATATGCAACTGTGCAAGCATTCTCCTAAGGCAGTCTGCATATCATGTGTGTTGGACATGGACATAATAGGACACTTCCTGTGCACAAGACATGTGCTGTAATCGTGTACTGATTTCAGGACTTGTGTCATGCAAAAAGGGGCCCATGGATCACTAAAAAGAGATCTGCCCCTTATGTTTCACTTTTTCTCTTGCAGGTTGTAACTTTGAGTTGTGTTGGTGTGCACCTGAAGGGTTTATTGCAGATTTGAAGGCATTCCAAGTACTTAGCAATGGTACAGGGTTTGCTGAACTTGAACCTTGAGGTTTGAAGTTTGACTAACCTCCCCAAAATCTTCATATTCAATTAAGGTCCGACCCAAGTTTGATTTAAGTTCGTGGTTTTCTGTTTAGTTTGGGGAGCGTATTGTTCTCGGACATTGTCGTAGTCGATGAAAAATGCTTCCGCGTTATGTCCAATCCCAACGTTTTCTCCAGTAGTTTTGATGAAAAATCCATCCTTTATATAATTTATGTAAAAGTAATAAATATAGATAATAAATAATAATCATAATACTATGTAATTAAATAATAATTAGTTAAACAAAGAGGCATGTCCCTACAGACATGACTGTTTGTGAAAGGGTACTTCCTGGCTATATATATATAGGGCCCTCACTCCCAATTTTATTAACATTCTTATTCATACATTTTTAATATATATTTTCATATCCTAAATGGAGATTTACATATTCCAAGCCTTTTGGAGTATATACTTGAAGGTCGAATTTTGTTCGTTCCATTTGGTATCAGAGCAGTTCGATCCTCTAGCTGCTTCACTGCTTCAAAGAGCCACGCTCTCCAATCCAAGCCCTTGGCCATCAAGGTTTCGTCAACATTGTTGCCGTCAAGATTGAAGCGTTTCGCTATACTTTTGGAGTTTCTTTGTCGCTAATTCGTCAGAGGCCCTTGGCCATTTAGAAAAGAAGAAGAAGAAAAACAAGAAGAAGAGGGTATTATAAAATACAAAGGATTTATATATATAAGAAAAAAAATATATATCAATACAAAAAAAATATATAATATTAAAAAAAAATTATGAAGGTCGTCTGTATGACGTTGCCCAGCTATACGATTTTACCTGTGGACACTGTGTAATTCAAGCCGCCGCCATCGACATAGCCACCACGGTCCGTCGCAAGTTAGCCCACGCTGCGCCTTCTCCTTCCCTCTGCCACCATCCGCATTGCTATCTTGAGTGTTCGCTACCACAACACCCGACCAAATAGTCACAACCACTAGTCTGCTCATCGCAACCTGATTAGCCGACGCCTACCCATGCAACCACCGACGCCGGACCACCATGTCTTCTGCCACACGTAGAACCCGCGTTATGAGTTTGCCGGCCAACAACGACCAACCACAAATTTTCGTCTTGCGACTGATTTTAATCTGTGTGGTGCCAACTACTTCGGTTCTACTCAATTGGAACCACTGCGCTCAACCATCATCTGAATATTCCGTTGCATAATCAACCGTTTTCCGTGGAAAGGAATCTTCTTGAAACCGCCATCAGCCGCTGCACCCTGCAACAGGCTACCGACCATAACGTCCAGTGAAATTGACGACTCTAGCCATCGTATTGGATTAATTGAGTACACAATGCATTGCATTGTACAAATCACACGGATGCGTCTGTATGGTGTTGTCTGTACTGCGAGGATAATGAAAAGTTGGTAAACTCCAATGTCGATTTGAAAACCGTGGCGACCGATTTGAGGTTAAAATTCAGTACACAAACCTAAGATTAATTTATAGCCCAATAAATTGATATTTAATTATAAGTGCTAAAAGTAAGAGTATTATATTTTTGGGGGTGATATATTTTATAAATTAAGAGAAAAATACAAGGTGTATAAAAGTAGAATATTATAAAAGAATAATGTGAAGAAAGAGAAAGGAAGTCATTAACATTAAAAGGATCATTTTTAAAAAGTAAACAGGTAAAGAGAAGGAGAAATTATAATTTTAATACTTACCAAGTAATAGTGAAAAAGTGAGTAAATGAAAAAGGAATAAAATTACATTTTAATAAATTATTAAAATTCCAATTAAAGCATTATTAATACTAGAAGCCAAAATCACATCTAATTCGGAGTTGATGGAAGGAGGATTTCCAGAAACCTGATGTAATTATGCTTCAGTGCTATTTCGAAATAAAGGGTCTATTGCGAGAAAAGATGTCACTACTGCTATCTCACCCGCCGGAGATAAAATTGTATAACGACTAAAATCGCAAGTCAATTAGTGATCCTGGGGTCAAATATAATCGAAAAATTAGACTGTTTTGGCAACAAAAAATATGACAGCCAATTTATAGTTAAACATCGAGGATTATACATTTATATCACACTTCTCAGTTCAAATCCTATGGAGCAATCAAGGTGAGATCATTTTGGGTTTGCCATGGATGGAAACCGTAGGTTCCTTCATCTTAAATACGAAAAAGAAGTTTTTTACATCTTCCTACAGGAAGAAGAAAATAACACTCCAAGATGTTACACTGAAGCCAAATTCAGTAACACTAGAAGACATACAAGATATTTCAAAAATAATTTTTCAAGAAGGTAAAAAAGTACTACAAAATATGCAAAGAGAAATTGATAAGATCACCACTGACAAAAATGAAGAAGTTTCTCGGCTTAAAGACCATAGTGAAAAATTACTGACACAAACTAAGAAGCTTAAGAAGGGCAAGAAGTCATTAGAAAACAAGGTACAACAACTTATCGAGAAGGGAGCATCAAATATAGAAATTCAAGTTGACGAAAAAACAACAAATACCGATCCAGTCAATATCACAACTCAAGAAGAGGACAAACTAGTTGAAGTAAAAATGTACTCAGAAGTTGTTGTTCCAACAACAAAAGATTCAAGTGAAGATCTAGAAATTAACCATTCAACTTGCATAACTAAAGGAAATCAGGTACTTCAAATAAATCAAGAAAATGACACAAACAAGATAAGAGAAAATCAAATCACTAGAATTCCTTATTGACATCCGAATCATGAGAGTAGACAAGTCAATCAAGCTACATATTTAGAACAAAAACAACAAACTGATGTTCCGAAGAATACTAATGTCAGTGCAATCCACTCATGTGATAACAATTCATCACAAGTTTCCAGTAACCACAAGATTCGACAAAATATTAATTTAGGATGGTCTGATCCCTTTTCAGTGTGACATTTTTGTTTATCACTTAGAATATCAACTTGTATCAATAGAGATGATAGTTTCGAGACGAGAAGACATTCAAAACAGAAAAAATGATCAAGCCTTTTCATCAGCAAGCTTTGAGGACAAAGGTTTTTGAAGGGGAAGGCAATGTTATGAATATAATTTATGTAAAAGTAATAAATATAGATAATAAGTAATAATCATAATAATATGTAATTAAATAATAATTAGTTAAACAAAGAAGCATGTCTCTACAGACATCACTGTTCGTGAAAGGGTACTTCTTGGCTATATATACAGGGCCCTCACTCCCAATTGTATCATCATTCTTATTCATACATTTTTAATATATATTCATGTATCCTAAATGGAGATCTACATATTCCAAGTCTTCTGGAGTATTTAACTTGAAGGTCGAACTTTGTTCGTTTCAGTGTACTGATTTCAGGACGTGTGTCATGCAAAAAGAGGCCGGTGGATCACTAAAAAGTGATCTACCCCTTTTGTTTCACTTTTTCTCTTGTAGGTTGTAGCTTTGTGTTGTGTTGGTGTGTGGCTAAAGGGTTTTTTGCAGATTTGAAGGCATTCCAAGTCCTTAGCAATGTTACAGGGTTTGTCGAACTTGAACCTTGAGGTTTGAAGTTCGACTAACCTCACCAAAATCTTCACATTCGACTAAGGTTTGACCCAAGTTCGATTTAAGTTCGTGGTTCTCTATGTAGTTTGGGGAGTGTATTATTCTCGGACACGGTTGTAGTCGATGGAAAATGCATCACGTTATGTCCAATTCGAGTGTTTTCTCCACTAGTTTTGATTAAAAATCCATCCTTTTTGTCTGGTTTGAAAATGCATCACGTTATGTCCAATTCGAGTGTTTTCTCCACTAGTTTTGATGAAAAATCCATCCTTTTTGTCTGGTTTGAACGTCTTTTTCACATGTTTGAGTAGAATACCGACTTGTTTTTCTGTTGAAAAATCCATCCGCTTTGTCTGGTTTGAATGTCTTTTTTCACGGGTTTGAGGAGAATGCCGACTTGTTTTTATTGAACAGAGCCTAGGTTAGTTTTGTAATCTCGCCCTATGCAACACTTGACACAATGGGTCGACGTGTTCAATGGGCTCATCTATCTCAGCAAAAATATCATATAAATTAAATTTGTATACTTTAAGCTTTTAACATATCATATACCTTTATGTTATATAGTTGAAATTCATTATCTTTACTATTCATAAAGTGTGTATGGATTAAATTATATAATTTAAAAATAATTTATTTAATAACTGGACACAATGGCTTAGTGTTCGGTCATCTATTCACAACATACATATAAATTAAATCAGATAAACTTTAATATATCAAAATACCTTTAGTATATAGTTGAAATTCATTTTTTTTACGATTCATAAAGTGTATGAAAAAATTAATAATTTAAAATAATTTTTTAAAGTTATATAAATAAATAAATAATTAGGTACACATAGTTTATATATATATATATTCAAATTTAATGGCAACCCTCATCTAAACCTTATTAAAAATTCGAATTTGAATCGAACTTACTCGTTGTTGAACTCAATTTCGAACCCGAACCATGTGACATTGGTGCTTAGTAGGTGGATTTGTCAACCAGATTGGTTGTCTTTTCCTACAACAATTAGCCATGAGGCACGTCTTTCAGGTTACATTATCCTCTTGTTGCAGGAGAAATTGGAGCACATATGGGAAGTTGTACAGTCTGAAAAAGAGCAGCTTGGGCAGTCCGGGGCAGAGACAATTGTTTATGTGCACACCGACCTCCATCTTATCACAGGTAGAGGGAGCAGTAGTTGAACGGCAAGACAAAAATATGGGATGTGTTTCCTGATGATATGGGTTTTTTGAGTCTTGGACAACAGTGTTGAGTTGACTTGGATCTTAATGATCCAGTGCTAAAGCTGCTCACTTCTAATAATAGTGATCCTCTTTAGGGATCATCCTCTACACGAGCAAATGCACAGATTGGATTGGATATAGATGAGAATGGAGGAGAGAGCAGCGACAGTGATGCTGATTTTGATGATTTTAACATGGAGAAGGATTAGTGACAGTCACAAGCTACGATATACTTCCATCTACAGTTCTAATATCTACCCTATGATATATTTACCATTAGAATTCCCACATATAGTAGCAGTGACTTAGCATCCATGTAACACTTCTTGATTTTGATAACTAAAGAGACAACTGCAATTTATGGTTCTAATTTCCTCTGTGTGTGTCTTTTGATTGTCATTGATGTATACTAGAAAGTAGTAACTAGTTGTATTATTGAATTTGTATTTTGTAAATGTTCTAGTTTCTAACAAATTTTGAATCTTTATGTTTATATTTCATTTTGGTATGTGTGTATTTGTTATATATATATATATATATATATAATATAAAACCGCGTGTCCTATTTATGGGGTCATTGTCACTCTTATTCCTGTGTCATCATGTCATGTGACTTAGCTGGACATTATTAAATTCTTTCATACAAATGTGCAAACAGTGTAACTGTCAGGGGTTTAGATCCACATGCCTCCAGTTTTAAGTTGGACACCTAAGAGCGTTGGGGCATTTGTTGAAGTGAGGGTGTTGTGAGTTGAACTTTAGATGCGAAGTTTAGAATTTGTAAGATCAAATGCTGGCTACTTGTCAGTGGCCTATTGTTCATTGAAACATTGTAAGCTAGATCTCCTGTGCTGGCTGCCAGAAAATAGTTAGCTTGTAGGAGTTGGGTTTCATAATGAAGTTGGCATTTAGGAGTTGGATGTCAGGAGTCATAGGAAGGGAGTCAGCATATGAATGTTGGTAGTCTGACACATTCAAGCCCAGAAATTGGATATTCCTCAGGTATCTTAAACTCCCGCCTCCTAGGGGCTGTTTGATTATCAACTGTATTCAGAATCAACTACCAGCACATTGAACAAGGACCAGGAAGGTGTGGAAAATATGAATTGACTGATCACTCCACATTTATTGATGTAAATGTTGGAAAGGATCATCTTACTCTTTTAGGACAAAGGGTGATAGCTTGGTGTTTCACATGGTCATTGTAATTCATGATCTTTATTTATATTTGAACTTTGAAGTCTGGACACTGGATTGATTGTCACAATTCTTGAAACTGCATGAGTTTTGAAGATTGTTTCTGTCTATCCATGGTAGAGTATATACAAGAAAGCTTCAGCGACCTTTCTGGCTACAAGATGTGACCTATGAAGGTATTAGTTGAGGGGTCTCAATATAAAATTGAGTTTGCATAGAAATATAGAATTTAGAAAGTAATAGTTGTGCTCTGTAGCCCAAAGTTGTATTTTGGAAGGTGAACAGTTTCTATATATTTCCAAGAAATATACAATGATTTCAAGTGCTTATAAAAGCATACATAGATAAGATAAGATAAGATAATTTTATTAATGTCCAACAAATGACCACAACAATAGGTCAGTGGGACTAGAGGATACATCCAGTAAGAGTTCAATGTGGGAGTGCAAATGCCACTCCTAGAAAGCTAAGTCTAATACAAAATATATCTATATATACCTGCAAAATGAGGTAATGAAAAATGCAAACAATAGGACATCCACATGAACATGTATAAAACCATAGCAGTGGCCTGGTAAAGAGCCCACGGAGAGAGAGAGAGAGAGAGAGAGAGAAAGTTGAACATGAGGTCCATGATGTCAAGATTGCCTGAGTCTGATAACTGACAGTGAGGAGGGTGAGAGGGGTGCTGGATTACTGTCTGAGTCCTCAGGAGCCATCGGGGAGTCTGGCTGCACGATCCTGGGGGAAGGAAGGAGTGAGGGATACTCCTTACTCCGAGGCCAAAAGAGAAAAGATCTGGATAAGTATTAACATGGAGAAGATTGACCCACAGTCAATTTTTAACACTAGAAAGAACACTCCACGGTCCAGATAGACTAACAAACAGCACCATTATTTTCATCTATCGTCCTAAGACTTGTAAAGATACAGAACTTGCTTTCTTCCCTTTCTTTTTCTCAGGAAAGGTTAGGGTGTAGTGTTCTATCCCCTATCTTTTTGGATCTTAAAGCTAGTTAATCTTCCTTTGGGCAGCCATTGTCTTGTGTGTTTTTGATCTTCTTCATATTCCTCAGCATTAGGAGGTGGAAGGAAACTGATAATACCTAATGTTACTCAAGTTTAATATGTGCGGTGTTGCTTCCACTCCTGATTCATGTCGAAACTGGGAATTGGGGAACCATACTGGAATCTCATTTTTTAACACTTGGAAAATCAGAGACTGGTTCCTGCTGTTTGATTTGTTTCTGGCTTTAGAAGCCTGTTTCATATAACGGGGATACATCTTCGTGGCATGTGGACCTGTATCCTATTGATTTTTAATCTACCTTGGACAAGTGGTTTACCATGGCTTAGTCTCTACATAGGGAAAAATGTCCGAAGTAATTATTTTCCTTAAGTGTGACTATATAAAGTGAAAATGATTTTATAAATGGCAAAGTCAATGTTAAATTATAAAGTGAAAAGTGACTTTAGACATAAAGTACAATGTGGGTACTTTATTTAATGGGTGAGTTAAAAAATAGAAAGTGAGAATTAAATGCACATTTATTCTCATCTCTTGATCTAAATGAATCTGAGCCATTAGATCTTAGGGTTGCCCAAAAGTCATTTAGGGAAACAGAAGGGGCAAAAGAAAAGAGATACTGCGATTCATTCTTCATGAGCAGATTGGAGAAATGAGGCTGAGAGTTGGAGAAAAGTTCTGAAGGAGAAATTTGTTGCAGCAAGCTGAAGAAGTGATTTCTGGGCAAAGCTGGGCACGGAAATCAAGGCATAGAAGACATCAGAAGCTACAACACGAGCAACATTTAATGCTGTGAGCTGCATGCCATTCTAGAGAAGTTTTTGAGATTTTTTTTGAAAAATCCGTACAAGCCACACGAAATCTGTATAGTACAGTCCGTATCCGTACAACACATATTTTCAGTGTCTAGTGGGCATGGAAATCAAGGCAAAGTGGGCACGGTTTTCAAGGAGTTTTGGGCTGAAGAGATAAGTTGTATTTTGCTGTCGTGTTTTGTCTGCAAATGTATTTTTCCTGAACTTGAAAGATAAATAAATTTGAAGAGCTCTCTAACAGGTTTTCCCCAGAGAAGATTGAAAGGGTTTTGCCTGGGTCTAAGTTGACTAAAAATCTGTGTGTATTTTTAGGTGTGTTGTTGATCTGTTTATGTCCATATTTATTTTCAGCATGTGTTGACAGTCCCATGTGTTTTAATTTAAAAATTTCATTTCCAGAATTCTATATGTTGAATGTATGTTTATGGGAAAGGGCATTTAGTCGAATGAGAGTGATAAGGTGAAATTAAAGCTGGGTTGGGCTTGCAAGAAACTTTTTAGTCATTAAATTTCAACATATCCAATGGATGGAAACAATTCTAGAATTTCTGGAATCATTTGTCTTTTGGAAACTCTGTCCATGGCACACAACCCAGGCAAAACCACTGCGGGTTTCCTCAAGTATGGGCCTATTTTGGAGGGAAAAGTGAGGGGTGGCCCACATGAGATGGTCAAAATGAACGAAAACCCTACAAAAACCTTTGGTGCTTCACTTACCTGTGTTTTCACATTTTAGATCACACGACAAAGTGAGAAAGCACTCGGTGAGTGACTCAGCACAGTTAATCTTGAACAGTGGAAGCCGAAAGCCTAGTGGGGATCATTAGGCAACTTGCTGACAGCTGTGGTGGCTTTGTTAACTTTTTCAACCTTCACTTTCAGGATTTGAATTGTTTGAAAATTTGAAGTTTTGAGTGCCAAAATGATAGATGCTATGCTTATTCATAGAACTATCTCCTTTTGTTCTTGCTTGCTAATGAGGCCAAAAAACATAAAATGAGGATTAACTAAAGAATGGATTTACAATTTTATGTTTGGCATCAGTCTTCATGGCAGTCTTCTTGTGCACCTGCAAACCATTGTTGTAGCTAGGACCCTGATTCATTATTGTGATTCAATGGTTGAGAAGAAGGAGATTCTCTCTTATACTCTATCCTTCATTCTTATATTGAAACCACCTAATCTGTTGCTTTCTTTGTTGAAACGAGAAGAAAATGGATTAACATCCATCAACTCAAAAATTATGATTCACTAATGGTCAATCATCATGATTCATGAAACAAGGTGTTATCAACTTAATATATTAAGACAAATGTTAAATCTGCAGTGTCACCAACGGATAGATCAGAGAAGTTAGAAGAGCAGGTAAACTGTAGGCTGTAGGCTACCAGATATCTGTAGAAGCTCATCAATTTATAATGCAAAGCCAAACATTGAGCAAGGAGACACTGAATATTCCTAGTTCCTATTTTTCAGGTATAAACAGGCACTGATCAGTTTTTTGTTTTAAGTTTTAACCTAAGTCACATGACACGAGGACACAAGACACGGAGGACATGTAAATACGAGTATTCGATACGAGACGCATCGACCCCGGAAACAGGACACGAGGGACACGTCATATATATATATTAAAAAGTACTGAAATATAGTGCTTGATCCAAATAGTTATGAATCATGATGATATCTATTTAGTATTTAGTATACACCATTTACTATTTAGTAGTTTACTAGTTAGTTTATTAATTTACTACATCAATGATGTTCATAGTTCAATGTCCATTGTTCATGTTATAATTTTTGTTATTAACGTCAAACAAGTTTGATCATGTTCAAACTTCACATAAGGTAGTTTATGAACTATAAATTTATATGTGTTCAAACTTCATTGTTGACCATAGCATTAATCGAGCTTTCCCTCCCTTTAAACCTCGAAGGTGTAGTGACCAATGAGCACATGACGGGGAGCTGGGATTTTTATTTCAACACATGATCTATACGTGGTCACTTGTGTATAATTAAGTTGCGTAGGCTGTAACACAAATTACAAGCAATTTAAGTGCTCCAAACTCTCACTAAAGCATGCGAACGCTCGTCTCCTACATCTCCAAGTCCAGCTCGATGTGAAGTTGTGAGCATTGCGTTCGAATCTGATGGAATTCTTCACACTGCACAACAAATTAGACTCAAGCGATGAGCAAACTCAACTTTAGTGGCAAACAATGACCAAAAAAACCCAAAAATAAACCATGTTGCAAGTTTTAAATGTCACTTTTCATGGGACACGTGTCCTAAGAACCAAAAATGTTAGGGCACGTTTTCAACACGTCCAAAACATGTGTCTCGATTAAAGGACACGAAGAAAAACATTTTCGGCACGTTTTAGGGCGGTTTTCGTGTCCAACACGTGAAATATGGGACACGAGACCCTGAGGGACGTGTCCTGTGACTTAGGTTTTAACTGATTTTTTCAAAACCTTTCTTCTCTTCTTTTCAAGATAAGATTCAAATATATGTGTAAAAAAATTAGGGTTAGAATGCTGATTCCCTAATTCCTAATTTTGGGATGGTTGCCACACTTGCACCAGAATCTCCTGAGTCCAATCAGCTCCCACAATTTTTGTATCTATGCTGATGCCTTTTCTTAGTAGAAGGACCAGCATATTTCATTGTATTTCCTGCTGTGAAGAGTAGAACTTAGAAGGTTGACTTTGACGAAAGGACTGTTGTGTGAACTCGAGTATTGCAAGTAAACCTACAGACATTGCACTTATCTTCTGAGCTACTACTGAGGAGTTCTCTGTAGCTCCTTTTATTTCTAAGGAGGAAGTGTAATTGAAGTCTCCAGTCTTAGGGCCATCTGGACTTGATTTCTCAAATATCTGAAAAGGTTCAAGTCTGCTGCATTGGTTTTCTACGTTGTCTTCATCTTCAAGGAACCTGAAGAACTGGTTTTGGCATCTTTCTAACTTGTGGAGGTTTTCGGCTGACTGTTCTGATTTTTAGGAGGTGGGGATTTTCTTCTCCACATGCCTCGATGTTGGAACCTCCTGTTGCTTCCGCTACTGCAAGCATATCTTTTGTTACTGAAACATACATGCTAGATGCCTGGCATGGAGCAAAGCCTGCAGTTGTAGGAAATATTTTTGTATCCAAATGCTGACCCCAAATACAGGCCATTAGCTTCAAGTTGATTGAAGGTGGGAGCAGCTTGCTTAGATCTAAATCAACAGAGTCTTGCATGTGAGAGATTGATGTGCTGTATTGTGATCCCTCAGAACATCAGGTAGGATCCTAAAATTTCCTACCTGTAGAAAAATTGATTTAGGTTGGAATCAGATAGCTAAATGGGAGGTTTTATTCATACCATGATGGATTAAGGGGTTTTCTGAGAGGGTTTGAAACCCACAATCCGCAATTTCATAAAAAGACCTTGTCCTATCGACTGGGGACCCTTGTCAAGCACAAGGCCTGTGCCTTTAGGATTCTAGAAAAGCAACAGAAAGTACCCTCTTGGAAGAAGCGTAATAACTGTGGCTGTTCAGGCTTTTCCTGATGAGCAATGGGCATGAAATGGTGCACTAATGCTGACCTTAGCTGTTTAACATACTTACCTGCAAGTGGTTCTAGAAAATGATCACTGTGGTCTTTGTTTGTCTCAAGACCCCATTGTTCTTTGGATAAAGGGGGAAGCCTTCTGCCTCCTTTTTGGTCAGGAGGGTTGCCAAGTAATCTGTGAGAGGAGTGGGGGCAGATTGGTGCCACATGCACCCATTTTGTCAGTTTGTTCTCCCTTTTACAACCTGACTATCCCTGGACTCTGCCATCATCTGAAACTGCACCTGAAAAACAAACTGCACACAAAGAAAAGAAAGCAGAATCAATATGAATCCTGGAAGATCTAACAGTAAACAGCAAGAGCCAAATGTGGAATGAGGAAACCAAAGCAAAATAGAGAGGCAGCTGGCTGAGGAATTCATGAATGTTTATGATTGGAACCAATGTTGCACTAATCGTTATCGGGACAATTTCGGCGTGGGGAAAAAATTGGAAAAAATCGTAAAAATCGGGAAAAAATCGGTAATAATCTGGAAAAAATCGTAACATACAAAAATATTCATTTTTTTCAAATTTTTTAATATCTAAACCATCTACAACATAAAATAAATACATTGACACATAAATATGATAAAAGAACTAATATATAAGATGTTTAATATCATTTTTAGTGCTACATCACACATAACAGTGAATCATGTCCTGAATAGTAAGCCCTGACTCTTGAGTCCCAACTTAGCGTCAAAATATCAACAACAAATATAATAATGTATCTCATCAGTCATATCATGAGTCATAATGTCATATACAATGAAATGAACAAAATAACTAAAGTATAATACTATTGATTTCCTTTGCCCCTTTTGCGAGAAAATGCCATAGCTTTCCCTTTCCCTCTAGATGTAGATGCTGGCGTTGGTGGAGTTGGCAGTGGAGTCTGTTGTGCTCTAGAAGCTGATGAACTAGAAGTAGGAGCTATAGGAGGTAGACCATGTCCTCTACTGGTGGCAGGGGTAGCCGAGGCAGGTGGTGTCACCTGCTCCTCCTGTTGCTCCAACTCCTCCTCTTCCTCCTCCTCCTCCCCTTCCACTACATCTTGCACTAACCAATCATCAGCAGACTCCATGAGAGGTCTCTCAGCCTCAACCCTCCATGCAGCAGTGGTGTCAATCCCATCCAATGAGTTGGCCTCCATATCAGGTGTCCTCTCAAGTGCCTCACCCACAATCGAAGATTGTAGTAGACGTAGACCATGACATTAAGTCGCTGGGACTCCCACCTGTACAAAGATCATGAAATAATAATTATAAAAAAATATTGTTTAATGGATTCAAAAAATTATTTGGAAATTTGCAATATTTTAAATTTTTAAGTGTTAACTTGTTGCGCTTCTTGTTGTGTATTTTTTCAAATACACTCCAGTTGCGCTCACATCCTGAGGAGCTACATGATTGGCTGAGGATTTGAATGGCAAGCTTTTGCAGAAGGGGTACCCTGGCACCATACATTCTCCACCACGCATCTAGATTTTACAATAAAATTAGAAATAAAATTTTAAATAAACATAAGGAAAAAAATGGAATTTGAAGAGAATGAAATTTGAAACAAACTAAAAAATACATGGCATTTTAATCGTCTTATCAGTCACAACCTAAGTCACATGACACAAGGACACGAGACACAGAGGACACGTAAATACGAGTATTCAATACGAAATGCAGCGACCCGGAAACAGGACATGGGGGACACGTTTTATATATATTTAATAAAATATAT
>APFE030338251.1:26663-61509 GCA_000404065.3 Pinus taeda | reverse complement strand
GTGGCAAACCGTGTAATGGCGGGGCGCACCAACTCTTTGTTGTTGGTGAATTTTCTCATCAAGCGAAGCACAGATGTATGATTATATATAAATTTTGTAATCCTGTAATGCTCTTTGACAAAGGAAATTTTCCCTATGTCCTCCAACATCAAATCAATACAGTGTGCAGCACAAGGTGTTCAAAATAAAGTAGGATGCCTGTCCATAAGCATTCTGCGAGCTACAACATAATTTGTAGCATTGTCCATTATGACTTGGACAACACTTTTTGCACCCACCTCCAAAATAAACACATCCAACAAATCACATGAAGGTCTTGCATCTTTGATTTGTGTAGATACATCAACAGATTTGATAAACATAGTCCCCTTGGGACAACTAACCAAGAAGTTTATAAGGGTTCTCCCCTTTTGGTCAGTCCAACCATTTGACATCACAGTGCATCTTGTTTGTGCCCATGATTCCCTAAAATCCTCCAATTTTTTGGTGCAGTCAAGCTTTTCATTTTGAAGAATCTGGCCTCTAATGTCATGATAAGAAGGGATTTTGTACCCTGGGCCAACAGTTGCAATAGCATCAATAGCAGGGGTGGAAAAATGGATTATTCCTTACAATGCTGAAAGGAATATCACTCTAAAGGAAAAATTTGGCCAGCAACTTGTTAGCGTGTTCTTTCTCAGTGTTTTTTAAGCATTGAAGTGATAGATGGCTGTGAACCAGATGTGGTTCAAGGAACAAAAAATGATGAGGCAGCTACCGGGTTGGTTGATGCTGCAGTAGAACCACTGTCACTTCCTTGTTCAACTGATTTTTTTAGTTGCCTCTTCATTTCTGCTTTGGCCTCTCTAGTGTGGTCTAAATTTTCTAATGATCTCATGGCTCTTCGAATGATTTCAGGATTTGTCTCTCTGCAAGGCCCTACATCAAATCCAGGGATTTGTGTAAGGTGATACTTCAATCTGTACACCCCCTCGGACATATGGTGCCTACACAACTTGCAAGTCAAGTTTATTCTATCATTCGGAGCATCAAGTTCACCCAATTCCCACAAAGGGTTCAATTTCTTTGGCATGTTTGACTTTGAAGTTGAAAACTTGAATGGTGTTTCGCCGTTCGATGAATCTATGGCAAAATAAGGATTACAATTTACAAGTTACAAACTTACAATTTAGTATTTACATTGTACAAAAACTAAAAAAAAATTACATACAATTTAAGAGATCCCATTCCAAACCCAACTAAAAAAACTAAGAAAAAATACATTGGACAAATGTCAAAAACCCCATTCCAAACCCAACCAAAAAAATTAAAAAAAAATTACATTGGACAAATGTCAAAAACCCCATTCCAAACCCAACCAAAAACATAGAAAAAAACAAAAACAAAGTTACAAAACAGTGAAAACACAAAACGTTAGTATCCATACCGGTTTTATGGAGAAAATGTGTCTTCTCCTTAGCTCACACTTCGTTTTTCTCCTCCAGTTAGTTGATTCAGCGCCAAAATTACCAAGTCTCCAAGTCTCCAAAACCCTGTCGGGCGCCTGTCTGCTGTCCAAATGACAAACAAAATCGTGTTTTTCCCTTTAAAACACGCGCTGCCCGACAGTGCCACGATTTTTATGAAAAAATCGGCTAAAAAAATATTCTTTTTTATCGCGCGATTTTATCGTTTTTTTGAAAAAATCGGCTAAAAAAATATTCTTTTTTATCGCGCGATTTTATCATTTTTTTGAAAAAATCGTGATAAAATGATTTTATCGCGATTTTTTGGCGATTAGTGCAATACTGATGGAACAGAGCATCAGCATGGACCCTAGTTTCTCTCTTCTCTTCTGACATACCCGAGACTCCCACCTTCTCAATAACCAAAAGTTTCTTGGGACTCTTATGCTTGTGAATGATGTATTGATGATGGTGAACTGCTGCAGGGTTATAGTCGGTAGCTTTTACTAACAGTGTACACTGAACAATGAACGATCCAGCAATCTTCTCAGATATAAATTTTTATGGTTCCGGTGACCTAATAGCAGGTAAATCGTTTCATAAGGGAGTTAGGACACATACATACTATAAATGAGAATAACAAAATGTCTCTATCAAAGATTTTGAATGCTGGGCATGGAAATTGGTACAGCAGAGTATCTGTTAACATGCTGGTAAATGTGCCCTGCCCCCTGATTTTACATATGGATTTCTACTTTTGTAATTTGTGGAGATGGGGACACATACATACTATAAATGAGAATACCAAAATGTCTCTATCAAAGATTTTGAATGCTGGGCATGGAAATTGGTACAGCAGAGTATATGTTAACATGCTGGTACATGTGCCCTACCCCCTTGATTTTACATATGGATTTCTACTATTGTAATTTGTGGAGATTCAGTATTATTATTCTGGCATGCTTATGATTGTATTGATGATTAAGTTATTTCTCTGAATCTAAGCCTTCATGGTGCTCTAACAAGAAATCTATTATTTATGTTTACTTAACATTTTAACCTAGATTTGTGTGCGTGTGTGTGTGTTTGTTTATAATATATATAATATATTATTAATATTATTTCTTAGTATGTGCCCTTTGTGGCAGAACTTAAGTAGCACTTTTCAGAATAAGTATGTGCATTCTTTGTTTTATTGTTGGATTTTTGGAATCAATGTTATGTCCTTAAAAGCTAGTTTATTGGATACTTAATTTGTTGAAGAAAGTTCATGAATTGACTAGAACTTGATTTAATTTATCCTGGTAATTTCAATTTGATAGCAGGATATAAAGCCTGAATATTTGTCTAGGACCTATCTCTAGCCACTGTCATTGATATTCTTATTATTAGGGCGGGTTGTAACAGTGTACATCCATGTGGTTGTTCAGAATATTCCCCAGGAACTCAGAGAAGTACAAGAAAAGAAGTTGGCAGAGCTAAGAAATCTCATTGAGCTTCAAGATCAATCAAAATTAGAGCGTAAGATGGCACTGCGCTATAGAAAAGTTAAATTTTTTGGTAAGTAAAATCATCTTTTTAAAATACAAGATCATGAAATTCTTGAGAATTAATGCCTCTAGGATTCATTCAATTTTAAGTCTATGATGTGTCTATTTAAGTCTTAAGACACTCTCTGTTCTCTGGAATTCTCATTCAAGCAAATGATTGTTAGCATATGAGTTGTGGATTTTTGGTTCAAACAGAGAGAAGGAAGATAGAGCGGAGGATACGGCGGCTAGAAAAACAGCAGCGTGCAGCTTTGGAACATACAGGGGAAGACTTGGAGATGCAAGCTGGAGAAATTTCACAGCAACTTGCTCAATTGAAAGAAGACCTTGAATATGTTAGAGTAAGTGGTAAGATGATGCTCATGCATGAAGGGTTTGTATAATTGTATTTATGGTGCCTGTCTTCTTTGTTTTTTAATTTCTGGTGCATGGTGAAAACGTTGTGGGAGTATTATCAAATCTAAGAAATGTGCTGCACGGTTTTCACTCAATAGCCTTTGCTATCTGTTGGCATTCAACTTGCTTTTGGTTGTCTTGTTTCTTTATGTCCTGTTTTCTGCTTCTGGTTGAATTTGTCAACTGGCATTTTGCGGACTTAAGCAGTATTATTTTGAGCTCGAACATTTTTCCACCTCCAGGTGGTGATATTTACATTTCCTGTTCTTATTATATAACCCTATTTTTCTACCCTGTAGTTGTAGACCATAAGAAAAGCAAAACAATACATAAAATGGCGATAACATAGGAATATAATCAACTGCATAAAACTGTTTTTTACATTAGATGGACTAGAAGCAAATCCCACATGAAAAGTAAACTATCCCGATATTGACACGCCTTTGGCCCTTTTGTTTTCCCTCATTCTACTTCTGAAGTGGGTCTTGTCAAAATTCAATAGCATGTGCAGGAGAATATGGTTTTCTGACGTGATAATTGGTTCCAACTTCCTAATGATTTTCAAACAGTTTTTCGCATGCCACTGTTATCATTGAATAATTACACACAGAAAAATCTTGACCGTAACTGCAGCGGAAACAATAAAGATCATAGAAAGACAACCATGCACAATAGACAAAATTTTTACCTTGGGAAACCCAACCCTTGGAGAAAACCCAGCAATCTTTTCTTGAGGAGTAACAGTCTTTTCAACAAGCTTTACAAATTGGAATTTGTCTAGAAATATGAGCCAATATTACAAGTCAAAACACCAGTCAAACCTGGGCAAAAATCAAAAGTCAATGCTGGTCAATGCCCTGTGGTCAAACTCGGCCCTGCGGTCAACTCATCCCTGTGGTCAACTCGGCCCTGCGATCAACTCATCCCTGTGGTCAACTTGGCCCTGCGATCAACTCAACCTGTGGTCAACTCTCATGTGCAACTACTCAAACTCACATGTGCAGCTGGTCAAAGTGTGGTCAAAACTCGGTCAAACTCTGGTCAAATCCTTCACATGTGCTGTTGTCAAGGCACTGGTAAAACTCGGTCAGTGCTGGTCAAGTGTCAATTTGGTCTCACACGTTCGGCCTTTAAGAGAGATAGAAATGATGATGAGAGATGAAAGATGATTCATGGCAAACAAATTTCTATTTATATAGAACTCTAAGGTTGAGTGGAGACCCATAGAGAGGCACCTCAGCACAAGAAACCACCTCACTTATGGAGTCTACATTACAACCCAACATTAGACTAGAATTGTTTATTCCATTAATTGGTGGAAAACCCCATTAGATAAATAAATCAAACTTGCTCTATAAAAAATAGAGCACTCCATCTTGGAGCAAGCAATGTGAGCATTGTGGGCCAATCTCCCCTAGCCAAATCAGCATGCCCCTGTGGGAGAAAGACTACCCTTGGGCCATTCATGCCAAGCCAAAATAGCATGGCTCCATGGGTGAATGTATTATTCTCCCCTAGTCAAATCGACATGACCTCGTGGGAGAATGTTTGCCTGATGCTGCAAAAACATCAATAGGTCTAAGCACCTTGCAATTTTGTTGCATTTCATTATAAATATGTGGTGTGTGGTCAGTAGAAGATTGAATTTTAACAATGGAGTGTGACTCATTTGGTTGAAATCATACTTCCATTATCTTCTTAAGATGATGCTTGAAAAAGGAAGATAATCAAATTTACATTTTTTTTTCTACGTAGAAGATAATCTAATTCTATCAATGTCCAGTGAATGAACCATAAGAAGCAGGTCAATAGGAATAAAAGAGTGGTCTGTGTAATACAAAGTGGGAGTGCAAAAGAAGCTCGTAGGACTTAGTTGACATCGATTAGAAAAGATCTAAGATCCAAGAAACAAGTCATAAAAGCTAATAAACTAGTCCAAAAAAGAGAATAATATAAACATGAGGATGTAGGTGAAAACTCTATTTGAATATGAGAATGTCAAGTGGTGTTGGAACTAGAATTTGAGGCCACCAGAGAAAGGAGGGATGAAAAAGAAGAAGTTTCCTTATCTGAGTCCTTAATCATTGTGAAGGGGTTGATGCACTATCTAAGAGGTCATTTGGACTTTGGAGAATACTTGGGGCTAGTAGGTTTTGATTGTGTGATTGTGATGGAGGTTTTGGGGTGAGCCCTTGAATGAGGAGCCCCACCTGTCCCACTCCTCAAGGCTAGGGGGAGAAGCTCGCTCATTAAAGCATGGAGTCTGACACTCTGGGTTGAAGAAGTTTGTGTCTAGCTAAGTCACATGACACGATGATATGGGACATGGAGGAGATGGAAATACGAGTGTCTGACACAAGACACCGTGACCCTACGAACAGGACAGGGAGGATATATATATATATATATATATATATATATCTTGGCAACACTGCTCCTAACTCCTAGAAACGTCGTTCGGTGTTTCGGATACAAAAACACGTACAAAACGATTTGGAAACGACATGGAAACGTTTCTGCCACATTTCACTTTTTCGGAAACATCTAGTTTGGGATCATAAATGTTTCAAAGGAGTTTCAAGAAAATTTGATCCGTTTCCAAAAGATATGGATATGTTTCCAAGTTTCCAATGTTCTAAGCACTTTATTGCAAGAATATATTCCAGGTTTGTTTGTCCAAAGCATGTAAATGCAACGAAATTCTTTGTAGACCTTATATCGACTGATTATAACTCATTTGAAAGTGAACACTTATCTTGAAAAAGGATTCATGACATGATAGAGGTATTTGCCAACAAGTTTTCAACAATACTAGATCTAAAGGATGGAAACTTGGAATTTGGAATGGAAACTCATAATGTATCTATGAAATCAAGAAGGAAAGTTGTTACCCACAAAGTTGGATGGTGGAAGCAATTTCTTTGCATTAGGTTAAATTTCCCAACATTTCTTTACTGATATCATACTTCACAATACTTAATTGCTTAAATTGTGGCATCTTGATTCTTGCTCATATGATCTTAGGTTGTGAATAAATAAATCCAGTGTACTTCTTTCTATGAATTTCAGAGCATCTCCTGTTGTAGCTACTAGAATACAATGCAATTTATAATGTGTAGATGTTGTTATTTATAATGATTAAATTTACAATATATTCATTGATACTAAACAATATTTCTATGTCATGACTCCTTTAGAGTCTAGACCAAGACACTGTGCAACATACTATTTACAAAGTCAAATTCACTATGTTGCCTTTGTGTTAGTGCTGTCAAATTCATTAGAAAAATATATAATTTCATGAAGTATGATGTGACTCTGAAAACAATCTCATACTCCTTTAAACTATGAGTGGGTATTTACATTTCAACCAAAGGTGCTAACTTATTTATAATAACCATTGATGATGATGATGACAATGTTTATACTGAATTGATGATGATGATTATGTATTTTTAAATATAGAATCTATATTCTAAAGACTAAAAGATGAATGATAATATGAAATTTTTATTTTATATAATATTATACCATATTCATATCCAGGTTTTTTGAAAATTTGTCGTATCTGTTTCAAACCTCGTATCCGTATCCATTCGTATCTCCATTTTGGTGCAACTTATATATATATATATATAACAATTCAATGAATTACACATACAAAAATTAATTATATAACAATTCAATGAATTACACATACAAAAATTAATTATATAACAATTCAATGAATTACACCAACAAAAATTAATTGTAGACAAGGATTCAAATTTTTATAGAATTTAGAAACTAAAACATTTACAATTTTACATGCTGATGAGACAAATTCAATCATACAACTTTTGCTCTTGAGCTTGCTATCTTGCTAAAACAATGATTTTTTCAGCATTTGAAGTTGTTGTATCAGCCCCACTTCTAGTAGATGGAGCACTATCAGACCTTGAAGAAAATGGAGGAGGGGGTGACAACATAAGTGGGGGCATTCCTCCCTTCATTTGACCTTTTCCAGTTGCCCTTGATGATTGAGCCATGATTTGTGTGATATGAGGAAGACAATGGAATATCATAGTAAAAAACTTGAAGATTGGTGGACAAATCCACCTGCCGAGAACTTGGAATCCCTTCTAACACTGCACAATTACCTTCATTTGCAATCCAAAATGTCTCACCCCTCCAACCTATTGAGTGAAATGAGCTCAAATGAAAAGGAAAACATGTTGTTATGGACAATGGGCCCCATTTACTGGGGATGCGGTGGGCAACACGTGTCCAACATGTGTTTCACGTGTCCTATGTACATAACGCATGTCCTCACCATATCATTGTTCAACAGGTAGGATATGGGACATGTGCCCTATTTGGTTTTTGTCTTGTTACTTATGTCTCTAGTGCTGAGCCCTCCTATAACACCCTTGTCTGTCGACCTTGTGAATTTTATCTTGGGGCCTACGATGAGAGCTTTTCAAAGATCTATTCAAAGAAGGATAACTTGTTGAAGTGTTGAAAGTGGGAAGAGGCTCGGGGCCTCACCAAATTGATATTTGACGAAGTTTAGGTCTTTGGTCGTCGTTTGTTGCTGATAGTTGGCCAAGTAATATGGAAGAAAGAGGCAGTCCTTGTGGATTGATTTGGTTGGGAGGACCACACTGAGAATGAGCTCTAAAACGGAGAGCCTTTGTCATAAAAAATCTACGCGCCTTGGATCTAGCTATTAAAAGAATGTGGATAGGGTCCCATCTAAATCTCTGTAAGTGCAGTGAAACCTCCTCTTGATCTTGTAGTAAACGGGGTATCTAAAGATGAATTAATCCTTTGACTCTGTCCTTGGTGGAATGTCTGCCAAATCCTTTCCCTTCTAGGTAAGTGGTGATGGATCTCAATTCAAAGTCAATGCAAGCTCACTTTGAACTGATGCAGGGGGTTTATTGAGGGCATGCATCTAATGCTTCAATATATATAGGGGAAACTATAAGGCCATCCTTTTGTAGGATTTGGTCAAAGTAGAAAATCATATCAAGGTTGAGACCCTTAGGAGGGGTAGTACAAGTGGTTTCGATGTGTCGTCTATAAATGTCCTCTTTGATTACTTTGTTTAGGTTTTATTTAGATGACCAGGGTGTGGCCTAGAGCGTGTTGAAAGTATTTGAAATGGGGGGAGGGGGCGGGAGGAGGTGGTTCTAATAAGGGGAGATGGATACATATTGAAGTAACTTGTATACCTTCGAGAACTAGTATCATACCTACCTAAAAGAGCCAAGGAGCTTAGAGGATTAAAGAACTAGGTATCGGTGCTAAGCCCTTCTTGAAGGTTAGCTACACTTTGGACTGTATGAAGGAAAGAGACAAGACTGAAGATGGCCATGCATTGAAGATGTGCCTCAAACTTCTTTTGGATGATGGATTGAGTGATTGTTTGCTTGCATCGGATGATGCATTTTCTCTTTGCTTGAGTTGATTTGGTTTGAAGCAAGCATGCCTCACACACCTCAAAAACATAGAGGATCATAGCTCTGATGATGTTTCCAAGAGGTGCACCTTGTATGTGATCTCTTGGAAGCGACTATGGTAATATTATCTTTCCACAAGGGCAAGAGAGCCATATTCCTTATTAAGTCGATGTTGGTAGGCATTGCTCAAGTTGAACCCCTCGATAACTGTAATCTATGGTGATACCAATCCCTTCCACTTAGAAGTAGAGGTAGTAAGATTAGAAATCTTGTTGTGACATGTTGAAGATCATAAACCTAGACTTACAAAGGTTGATTTTCGATTGTTGAAGGTTACAAAGTAGGTAAGGGCATCATGTTCACTCCCTCAAGTGTGGAGCCTAAAAGGATCATGTCATTGGTGAAAAGAAGCAAAGGTATCAAGACATGGTGGAGACATCCATCCTCGTCCCATATGTTCTCCTCGAGAAAAGATTCTAATTCATCAATGCAAGTCATCCATGAAGTAGGAGAAACAGGGCACCCTTGCTTTATTGTGATGATGCTCTTGATGAAATTTGAGAAGCCTTGGATAACACAGAGGCAACTAAGAACTTATTCATATAGTCTCATGATAACAATTAGATGTGTCGTTGAGATATCACTATTGTGATGTGTTTGAAATAATGCCTTGTAAGACTCGTCAAATGTCTTTGGGAAGTCAAGTAAACAACAAATGACTTTCATAGAGTGATGAATAGCCACTTAATGTTGGTGTAAAGAGTGCAAATGTGATTAATGGTCTATTACTCTGGTTGAAACCTTGCTTTTATCTAGCTCTGTGGTTCCTCAATTCAAGCTCATTGTAAAGTTGCAAGTGGAGGACTGTGGCATAAAAGCTTGGCGAATTTAACCATAAGTGGAGGACTGTGGCATAAAGTATGGAAAAATTTAGCCACAAGTGGAGGAATGTGGTATAAAGCTTGGCAAAGGTTTGCCCAATCATAATGTCTTCTAGTTGTTTGGACTAGAGCTAGCATTTGACTTGAAAATAGGGCGAATGATATGGCGGGACCTGTTATTGCTTGCCGACTACACCTACCTGTTAATGAGAAATACCTTTAACCCCACAAAGTGTGGTTGATGGCAAGAACTAAGAGAAGGGGTTGTTAACAATTCTGAACTCTCTCCGCTTAAGCTATCTCCTAGGTTAGCTAAGGGGGGTGGTCCCTAAATGGAAAACTAAGTTAAAAGATGTGAGGTTTCTAGGAGATGTTAGAGTGAAATGGATTACTTTTTGAGATTGCAAACAAATATAACATGAACAATGTGAGTCAAATTCAACTTTAATAGCCATCAGCACATGAGATAACAATAAGCATATTTAAAACCAATGCCTTTAAAATATTGCTCAAAAATGAAAGATACTTGCTCAAAATAAATGAAATGCTTCCAAATGGAAGCATAAACAATCCTAAAAATGAAAGAAAGATGTTAGCACAATAAAATAATCAATACAAGATACAAATATGCTTTTAAGATATATGATCACTTGTTAATCCAAAACATAGAAGGGAAACTATCTTGCAAAGGAAACCAATTAGAATTATACTTGCAAAATATAGAATGAGATGATACTTGCCAAAACGAAGTATTCAATTCAACACATATTCACAAATGACAAGTGTAATGGTTATTTGCAAGTGAAACAATAAGATGTGCTAATATGAAATGCACCTAAAATAAAATTGGATGCAATTATCTTGGTTACTTTTAATCTAAATGCCTAATCTAGGCTAGAGATCCCCTTTTTGAACTCTTGCCAAAGGGTAAAAATTGGGGTGACTGTAAGAAAGAGGCGCTGATGACACAATGGTGTCATTAACGATACTCGTCCCCTGAGTCTTACCAGCTAGCATGTGTCTTCGTTCTTGCAAGGGGACAAACCACCTTCATAACTGTAGGTTCACACGCCTTTACCTTACTTTGTATCAATTGGGAGAACTTTCCAAGAAAGTATTTTTCCAATGATTTCTATCAACCAAGCTTTTGCTTGAAGGTTAATTTGTTTAAAATGAAACTAAATTAGAATGCCTAATATGATATGCAAGTGAGATTGTAAGTGATATGTAAAAGATAATGTTTCACAAGATCACTTGTATAGTTGCTCAAGTAAACACAAGATGCATAAGCTTCATTAAAAATTATGAGTTGCTAAAGATAAATGATGAACCAATAACAAACTAAAGCAAATGAAGCTTGAAACACATGTAAACTCTTTCAATGTAAATTGCAAATGCTTTGAATTTTTTTTGTATAAGATTGATGCCCACGGTAGTTTTGCAAAAAAAATTTTAAACTTGAGAAAATAAGATTAGCTTGACATGAAAGTAAATAGTTGCTTTGGAGAATAGACTTGTCCAATACACAATGCTTCTTTATACTCAAAATGGAAATGTTGCATAACAATAAAGCATGAATTATTTAGACAAGTGCTAAGCTAAATGTATCCAAGTTTGCTAAGAATAATAGAGGTGCTGGCATAAAGTAAGAGTAGATTGCTTTGCAACTGGAAATGTGAATTTAAAATTTGTAGCAACAATGATAAATGGTGTAAGCTTAAAACATGTAGCGAACTTGAAAGATAAATGTGATTTGTGTTGCTTCCCAATTAGAGCATGCATATGTGTGAAAATAAAAAAAATAGAAATGTTAACAAACCTTTCTCCCTAAATGGAGAAATAGGATGCCATGAGTAAACCCACGCTCCCACAACAAAAACAGAAATTTTATTATTACAATATTACAATGAGGTTGAACCTTTTTGAGGGTTGCCAAAGGAGTAATAGAAAGATACAATGTGAGATCTTAAAACAAGAAGAGAATCCCCTCAAGCTATAAGAGCCTTAAGAGGGATGAAATCATTCTACAATTAGAGAATACAATCTCCAATATGATGTACAACCTAGTCTTTCTCACAAACTCTCTAAATCCCCATGCCTTCATTGGAATATAACTTGGAGCTTGAGAGAACCTACAAGAGGGAATGTTAGGGCTGCAAAACTAAAAACAAAGTTAGTGTGAAAAATAGAGCATGTAAGTGGGTGATAATGCCACAAAATAATATACAAAAACTAAGTCAAGTGATGGGAAAAACCCCATCATTTGTCTAGCTTATAAGAAATACTTGATTAGCTAGATAAACAGATGAAAACACGAGTATAAGATGTAGATTTTTTGATATTTTGACTAATGAATAAACTATGTCAAAATTGACCCCTGCAAAACCAACATATTTAAAAGATAAACTATTAAGATTCAAATAAAGATACAAGCTCATCGAACTCTATGCTAAGAGGGTTGGTTTCTTGAAGACTTCCCCTCACGCTTGCTAGTTGATCTAAAAGATGACCTCTACAAATCTTCAAATGCACATTAGCTCATATGGATTAAATCAATAAACAATGACAAAATAACTCTGGAATTTGTATGAAAAGAGATAGAGTTATATAGTCTAGAACATATCAAATAACCAATTGCAAATGTAAGATAACTATACATTCACAATTGTATAAAAGCATATGAGAAAATAAAATCAAATTAAACACAAGTAGAGAATTATACCATCATTGAGCCAAACACAAACTCCAAGAGAGAAACACCCATGAATGAACCCCAAAATCTTTTTTTTATATGAAACACAAGAGTACAAAGAAGCAGAGCTTCCATAAGCACAATAGTTCGTTGCAAAATATACAATATGAGAGCTCAAGGAAACAAACTATTGTGCTCGGGGAAACATTGCTTTTATGTACTCTTGTGCTTCATAGGAATTAAAAGACTTGGGGGTTTATTCATGAGTGTTTCTCTTTTGGAGTTTGTTTTGGACTCAATAATGGTATAATTCTCTATTTGTGTTTAATTTGATTTCATTTTCTCATATGTTTTTATAAAATTGTGAATGTATGATTATTTTACATTTGCAATTGGTTATTTGATATGCTCTAGACTAAACAACTCTATCTATTTTCATACAGATTCTAGAGTTTTATTGTCATTGTTTATTGATTTAATCCATATGAGCTAATGTGCATTTGAAGTTTTGTAGAGATCATCTTTTGGATCAACTAGTAAACATGAGGAGAAGTTTTCAAGAGATCAACCCAATCTTGGCATAGCTTTCGAGGAACTCCTATTGTTATTTGAATCTTAATAACTTATATTTCAAAAGTGTTGGTTTTGCAGGGGTCCTTTTGACATAGTTTATGCATTAATCAAAATATTAAAAAATCTGCATCTTATACTCTTGTACTTTCATCTCTTTATCTAGCTAATCAAGAGCTTCTTATAAGCTAGACACGTGATGGGGCCTTTTCCCATCACTTGATTTAGTTTTTGTATATTATTTTGTAGTATTATCACCCACTTACATGCCTAATCTAGGTGAAAGATCCTTTTTTGAGCTCTTGCCAAAAGGTAAAAATTGGGGTGACTATAAGAAATAGGGGGTGATGACACATTGGTGTCATTAACAATACCCGTCCCTTGAGTTTTACTAGCCAGCATGTGCCTTCATTCCTACAAGGGGATAAACCACCTTCATAATTGCATGGACGCACGTCTTTACCTTACTTTGTACTAATTAGAAGAATTTTCCAAGAAATTTTTTTCTATGATTTCTATCAACCAAGCTTATGCTTGAAGGTTAATTTGTTTAAAAAATTAGAATGTCTAATATGATATGCAAGTGAGATTGTAAGTGATATGTAAAAGATAGAAATTGCTTCAATTAAATATGTTCCACAAGATTACTTGTATAGTTGTTCAAGTAAACACAAGATGCATAAGCTTCATGAAAAATTGTGAATTGCTAAAGATAGATGATGAACCAATAACAAACTAAAGTAAATGAAGTTTGAAACACATGTAAATTGCAAATGCTTTGAAAATAAATTTGTATAAGATTGATGCACACAATAGCTTTGCAAAAGAACTTTAAACTTGAGAAAAGAAGATTAGCTTGACATGAAAGTAAATAGTTGGTTTGGAAAATAGACTTGTCTAATACACAATGCTTCAATATACTCAAAATAGAAATATTGCATAACAATAAAGCATGAATTATTTAGACAAGTGCTAAGCTAAATATGTCCAAGTTTGCTAGAAATAATAGAGATGCTTGCATAAAGTAAGAGTAAGTTGCTCTGCAAATGGAAATGTAGATTTGGAACTTGTAGCAATAATGATCAATAATGCAAGCTTAAAGCTTGTAGCAAACTTGAAAAATAAAGAAGTGCGATTTGTGTTACTTCCCAATTAGAGCATCATATGTGATGTGAAAGCAAAATCAAAAAGTTAAAACCAACAAATCAATCCATCCACAAATTCTCTCCCTAAAATGGAGAGATAAGGATGCCAATGGGTGGGCCTACTCTCCCACAACAAAAACAAAAGTTTTATTATTACGATATTACAATGAGGTTAGAGCCTTTTTGAGGGCGACTCGATTAATGGAAAGATACAATGTGAGATTTTGAAACAAGAGGAGAATCCCTTCAAGCTATGGGAGCCTCAAGAGGGATGAAATGATTCTACAATTAGAGAACTCAGAATACAAGCTCCAATATGATGTACCACCTAGCCTTCTTCACAAACTCTCCTAATGCCCACGATCTCCTTGGAATGAGTTTTGAAGCTTGAGATGACCTATAGGAAAGGATGTTAGGGCTGCAAAACTAAAACCAAAGTTAGTGTGAAAAGGGAGCATGTAAGTGTGTGATAATGCTACAAAATAATTTACAAAAACTAAATCAAGTAATTGGAAAAGACCCTATCATTTGTTTAGCTTACAAGAAGCTCGTGATTAGTTAGATAAAGAGATGATAGCACAAGAGTATAAGATGTAGATTTTTTGATATTTTGATTAATGCATAAACTATGTCAAAATCACCCCTGCAAAACCAATATTTTCGAAAGATAAGCTATTAAGATTCAAATAATGATAAGAGCTCCTTGAAAACTATGCCTATAGTGAGTTGGTCTGTTGAAGACTTCCCTTCACGCTTGCTAGTTTATCCAAAAGATGACTTCTACAAAACTTCAAATGCACATTAACTCATATGGATTAAATCAATAAACAATGACAAGAGAATACTATAATTTTTATGAAGATAGATAGAGTTTTTTAGTCTAGAACATATCAAATAACCAATTGCAAATGTAAGATAACTATACATTTATAATTCTATAAAAGCACATGAGAAAATGAAATGAAATTAAACATAAATAGAGAATTATCCCATTATTGAGCCAAACACAAACTCCAAGAGACAAACACCCATGAATGAATCCCCAAAGTTTTTTTATTCATATGAAGCACAAAAGTACATAGAAACAGAGCTTTCCCAAGCACAATAGATCATTGCAAGCACAATAGCTCATTGCATTTGCAACGAGCTATTGTGCTTGTGGAAGTTTTGCTTCTATGTACTCTTGTGCTTCATATGAATAAAAAGACTTTGAGGTTCATTCATGGGTGTTTTTCTCCTAGAGTGTGCTTGACTCAATGATGATATAACTCTCTATTTGTATTTAATTTGATTTCATTTTCTTATATGTTTTTATAGAATTGTGAATGTATAACTATCTTACATTTACAATTGGTTATTTAATATGATCTTCACTAGACAACTTCATTTATTTTCATACAAATTCTAGAGTTCCCTTGTCATTGTTTATTGATTTAATCCATATGAGCTAATATGCATTTGAAGTTTTGTAGATGCCATCTTTTGGATCAACTAGCAAGCGTGAGGTGAAGTATTCAAGAGACTAACCCACTTTTGGCATAACTTTCGAGGAGCTCCTATCGTTATTTGAATCTTAATAGTTTATCTTTTGAAAATATTGGTTTTGCGGGGGTGATTTTGACATAGTTTATGCATTAGTCAAAATATTAAAAAATATACATCTTATTATCTTGTGCTTTCATCTCTTTATCTAGCTTCTTATAAGTTAGACAAGTGATTGGGTCTTTTCCCATCCTTTGATTTGATTTTTGTATATTATTTTGTAGCATCATCACCCACTTACATGCTCCCTTTTTTCATACTAATTTTGGTTTTAATTTTGTAGCCCTAACATTCTCTCTTGTAGGTTCTCTCAACAGAGAGGCCCACATAGTCCATGAGAAGAGCTAACTCATTGAAGAGGGACAAATGTAGATGGGAGTGGAGTGGTAGGAGACCACTCTCCACACATCTCCAGTAAAACTCCAAGTCGAAACCCACCAAAAAGTTGATTCATACAAGCAATTTGAATTCGTTTCCTTAATAAATGCGTTTTTTCTAAGGAATCTTTTCGTCCCCTCCAAAAATTTGATTTTCTTGGAGCATATATATTTTCCTTGATTTTAGGTGTCCACATCACCTTGGGCTTCCAATTTAACTCTTGCATGATTTTCCACTTCATTTGGCATGTGTGGATATTTATTTTTCTCCATTTATTTAATTGTTGGCTTAATTTATTGCCATTTTTTCCACTAAACTTAGGAAATGTGGGTTTTGAGGGTCCAAAACACATTTTAACTCCTCAATGTGTGTCTTAGTAAAATGTTGAGGGTGAGAAGTGCAATTTTTATTACTCATACCCCATACAACTTCTCTAGATATCAATTATTACATTTTAGATGCAAATTTTATTCCAATTTCCGTCCTACGGAAAATTTAAATTTTTTAAAAATTGCCCTTTAGACTTAATCAAATTCCAAGACACTTTAGGAGTGATCTAGTATGGCAATATACAATGACTCTAGACACTAGGACTCACCTAAGGCCTCACCATCAAGTCGTACTCCGACTTTGGGGTTATGCTTTGAGGAAAAACTCAATTAATTATTAATTCTTCGCAAGGAGATAATAATTAACCAAGTGAAAAAAACATCCCAGAGTAATACTCACTTGATGACAAGGTCCCAAGCTACCTAGGCCTGTTGCATGACTCAAACTCATCATACTAGCATCACTTTATATCATCTCCATAGGGTTTGTGAAATCTGGGTACAACAGAAAACGATAAGAAGAAGTGGAGTTGAAAAACTTTGGTAATATGATGATCTCTAATGGTACAAGCATGCTTTGGTACATCCTTGGGCATGGGGTCTTCAGAGAATCCTCAAGTGCCACTTTAGTGGTCAACAAGACTAAGACACATAGAACATGAAGAACAACATGATTAAATAAACCAAGAACATAGGAATCAAGGCAGTGAATATTGTGTTTGAGAAACTTGGGCTAAAAGCCCTTCTCGTTAGTAGTCTAGTTCGTGCTCATAATGCTGATGATAAGGATAGGGGAGAGGGGATGTGGATAGGAGGTTGCCTTGGGATATCATAGATGGTGGTTGTATGGGAAAACATGAAATGAGAATTTAATTTAGGATGGGGAGCAATACAACTAGGCAAGAGGGTACGCCAAAAAGGCTTTAGGCTAATGGATGAGGTCTTCATGAAGGTTAGGTCTCCTAGTCGAAAGGATTTTTCACTTTTCATGGTAGAGGAGACATTGAAAACCTCAATGGGTGGGGCCAAACCTTATGGCATTAAGAGAAAGGGTTGCCTTTGTCACCTCAACAACCTTTCTCCTACTCTTTAGTGGTAATTAACCATAAGGGAGGGTGATGAATGAGGTGTTTATAATAATGGATAGAGTACCGGCAAGGCTTATGAAGACCTAGGTGTTCTATAGTAGGGTTCAAATACTCTATGCCTAGACCAAAAACAAGGGTGCTATAAGTTAGGGTTTGACTGATATGCAATAATGAGGTGCACAATGTCATACAACAATCAATGAAAAGGCCTTCCAATGATTATCAAGAACAAGGGAGCAAAGGGCTTCCAATAGAGACTAGGGTTAGGTTAGGAAAATAATTTCTATGGCTGTTAGGTATGCTTAAACAAAAAAAAAGGATGACATCAAACCTAAATGAAGGAGATTTACCATTCGTTATGCTAGATTTTGCCTTTATATAAATTGTATATGCAATTCCTAATTTATGAGCCATGGACATCCACACAAAATCCACTTTTATGTATAAATTTGCCCTAAAAACCTTAGAAACTAACCCTAGTTGTCTAGGAATGAGAGAAATTGAAATTTAATAAAATTTATGGAAAATCAACACACTAATGACTAGTGCCTTATCTTCTTGGGGTTTAATGGAGTCTTTAAGGATTAAATTTGAAGGGAAAGACTTTGATGGAGTAAGGGTGGAATGGCTAGGGAACTCGCTTTTAAAACCCTAACTATTATTCTTGTTAGGGGAGAAATTAAATAAAATGAATACACATTCAGAGTTTCCCTATAAGCCTTTGAAAGAACAATTTTACATGCAATAATGTAGCAAGATTCCTACCATAATTAAGAATTTAGTCATTCACAAATAGAAACCCTAGTTGATAAATTCAACATGCAAAATATCAATGGTTAAGCATTAAACTTACAAAATTATCCAAAAGGCACTTCTTTCAATCCCAGAATAAAATCCCCATGCAAGAATTTAATCCACAAGAAAGTCACACCACAAAAAGATCACAACTTGCCCATTGTAGAGGCTAGCTCAGATTCTCTTGTAGAGGAAAATAATAGAATGTATGGTGATGAAAATGAAATGAGGGGAGTCCATAAATATTAGACTTATCCCACTCATTTATACAATAATACAAGTAACAAGTCCTAATTACAAGTTTGCTTTGAGTGTTCTACAAGAGAGAGGTTACAAGCCCAACTGCAGCTCAAAAACATAACCATAAATGCCCTAACGTGTGGGAGGAAAACATCCTCCACGATGATGTCACCTTCCAAATGAGCTCTAAATGTCGCAAGTAAGTGCCAAGTGGGCTAATGAGTGCTCCATACTCCAAGAAGTAGCTCTAAGATTATGTGCATGCCTCCAAAGTTCCATGATACCAAGACGTCATCTCCATGGTGCCCAATGTCACCCTCTAAAGGGAAAGAAGGGTGATGTGGCACTCTCCTACTTAAGCTTTGGGGCTAAAAAGTGATGTGCAAGCCCTCCTCTGTCATCACAAGGATAACCATCATCATCCAGGCTCCAGAACAAGTAACGCCCACGATGATGTCACCTTCCAAATGAGCTCTAAATGCCGCAAGTATGTGCCAAGTGGGCTAATGAGTGCTCCATACTCCAAGAAGTAACTCTAAGATCATGTGCATGCCTCCGAAGTACCATGATACCAAGACGTCATCTCCATGGTGTCCAATGTCACCCTCTAAAGGGCAAGAAGGGTGATGTGGCACTCTCCTACTTAAGCTTTGGGGTTAAAAAGTGATGTGCAAGCCCTCCTCTATCATCACAAGGATAACCATCATCATCTAGGCTCCAGAACAAGTAACGCCTATCAAATAGTGTCATGGCCAACCTGGGGGCACCCTGGGTCCACTAAGCAGATCACTAATATCTCCAATATCAAGCTTCATGTGCTTAACGTTTTAGCATTTGGGAGTACCTTGAAGTGTCCAGTCCCATGTGGGGTCATCAAAGTAGCCCAATTCTTTGCTTTGTCTAAGAAACACTGCATCAATTGATTCACATCCTTTCTCTAGAGTGGGTAAAACGACCTTTGCAATGTTGCCGAGGAGGATAATCATCTCTTAAGAGGCCTTTGCCACTGTGACAAAACCACTTGACAAAATCTTCTCAAGATCAAGTGAAATCAACAATCATTGGGTACAATAACCATATATGCATCATGGTGGACCATACCTAATGATCTGGGTACAATAATACTTCACACAAAGCTCATCTTCAAATGTCTAACTAGATCACGTCCGGTAAATAGGCTACCTTCTTGTGTTAGGGATGGTTGGATAATTCTATTACGTGTTTCTAGCCACAAAGGGGAAGTGACATGTCCCAAGTTTAGCCCATCAATTCATTGGTGTGTGAAAATTGGTGGCAACAAAGTGGGAATGACTTCAAGGCAGGGTAGCATAACCAAGTGACCAACTAATGGAGGTTCAACATCCTGAGTGAATAGATGTAAGGAGGGAGCAATCATGGAGGCATAAGTTACCCCTTTTCTTGGCCTGCTTTTTAAACCCCTCTAAGGCTCTTTTTACTTCTTTATGATTTGTTTTGATTTGGATGCATAACTTAGGAGTCCAAGCTTCCTTTTTGATATTTTGCATTTAGTACCCCTTTAAGATTAGTCAGTTTATTGCTCCTTACGGTTAGGACAATACAAGAGTTTCTTTTAATAGATGAAGCATTATGTGCTTGACGAACTGGGTGATGGCTAATGACGGGGTAGAGCTCATGCTAAGCTTTTGTCCATGTGCTAATCAAATGTCCTAACAATCTTTTGAATTTTATCTTTTTCTTTCAGCGTGGCTTTCTTATGCCATTACCATTCTTTTAGTTGCATCAACCTCCAGAGAAATTTTTTCTAGCCTAGACACAAGGGTGAGGATGAAAGGGTGACAATCCCAATGACCAATGACCACCAACCAAAAGAATGGAAATGAAATAATGGGAAAGATGGAAAGTGGTAATTATGGAATATCATGCTACTTCAATTAGAGCCTCCCTAGTAGTGACCTTCCTAAACCTTAAGGCCTTAGAGGAGGTCCCACTAGACTAGAGTCAAAGACTAACCTCTGAGGTGAAGGGAGAAAACAAGAATATAGTCAAGGTCGGTCAATCATCCATATTAGTATGCCCAAAACAAAATAGTTAAAGTACCTGCCAATGGATGGGCCCACCTTCCTTCAAGAAGGAATGTTGGATGGGGGAGAGAAATCTGACCCGGGCAAGAAGTGGAGGATCTTCACATCATGTTATGTGCTGATCAAATAGGGCTGCTGGCTGGTTGGCTGTCCAAGGAGGAGAAATTTTTTCTCCTTTGGATTACCGACTTTTTGTTAGGTAACAAGACCAAGAAGGGGCCATTAGAAATAAAAAATTGAAACTACTTATGGAGGAGATTACAATTGTGTTCATACTAGTGGTACCAACAATTCATGGGATAGAGGCTATGTTTTTGGGCTTAAGAGGAATTATAGATGGCGTGGGGGTAAGAGTCAAGGTGACATCCTAGATGACCTGGGAGAAAAATGCATACTTGGCATAAGTCATGCCAAGGGAGGAGAAGTGGGGATAGAGCAATGACAATAGGTGAAGACTAAAGGTAGAAATGTCGAGAAGGCAGTCACTGAAATGAATGGTAGGGCGAGGTGTCTGAATGCTGAAATTTTGTGTATTGAGATTTCTAATGCAATTCAGAAATTTCACCTTTATCCTAGAGGTATTCCTGATCTCAACTTTGTGAAGTTTCAGCCTTAGGGTTGTTATGGAATAGAATTAAAACAACAGTGGTAGTCAACAATATTTTGATCCCTAACAACCCCAAACATCTAGATAATCCAAGAGAAAATACACCAAAGTGTTATATTAAGTTTCAGCCCTCCAAGGCAATCTTATCATGCATAAACCAGTTCTGTAAACCCTTATTTACAAAAGTAAATAAAACAGCAAAACAACTATTATCTTCTTCAATTACATTGTTAAATCTTGTAACATAATCAATCTTATGTTAAATCAGCAAGACATAGATAGCTGAAAATTACAAACCACAAAGAACATATACTCTGAAAATGAATTCTGCAATTTACACAAGTAATGCACAGTTGAAAACTTCATTAATATGCATAAGATGAAGTTCACGTACATACGACAGCCTTAGTACAAGGTTGATACAATCCACTATCTTACCAGAACCCTAGCAATGGAAAACCAAGAAAAACCATACCTCAATGAAGGATCTTCAACAAGCATGAATCACTCAAGCAAGTTCTCCAAGGAAAGATGTCTCCTCTTCTTTTTCACCAAGTACAACCTAGAGTTTAAGCTCAAAGGTCTATTCTCCAAATCTCCAGAGGAGGAAACCCTAACCTTAGACTACAAGATTCTCTAAGAAACTCTAGTGACCCTAGCAACTCCGAGAGAGAGAGAGAGAGAGAGAGAGAGAGAGAGAGAGAGCAAGTAAATAAAGATATAAGAGAGAGAGGATGATAGTGTGCTTCTCCAACCATATCTCTAACACACAATGAACACGAATGAATGATGAGTGAAGGACTCTCACATTCCTCTATATATATGAGAAGTAAGGGAGGCCTCATATGCATGCCAATGCCCTTACAAGCAAATCCACAATAATCACAAGTGGGCTCACACAAGTGGAGTGTTACACTCCAAGGGTACACATATGAATTTCCAAGGTGATGTTGTACACAATAAGGACTCCAAAATGATGTATGTAGACAAGATGTATTTGCACTTCTCCATCGCAATCCCATTCAAGAATCAATCTCTCCTCCTAAGCCATGTACTCCATTGGGTCTATCCCCCTCTTGCATGAACATTACTGCAATCTAGGTGTCTTCAAGCCAATGCCAAGCCTTCATACAAGAAACTATCTACAACAGGTTGTCTAGGGCTTGGTGCCCTCCTCCAAGATGCATAATGCTTCTCCTTCTTAGTAGTGTGTTTTCCGAGCATGCAATCATCTCCATGTGGCCATCATGAAGGATATCACTTGAGTTGTTAAGATAACTCCAACACCTTAGGGAAGAATGCTAATCAATCACCCAATTGAAGTCAAGCAACCATTGAGTAAGCTCTCTCCAATGTTCCAATTGATCACAAACCATCTGCCATGTGCAAAGCCATCTCAAACCATCTAGGAACTAAACATACGCCATACACCCAAAATATCATGAAGCACTCCAAACATGGTGTAAACATTTTTGGAGTAGCCTCGAAAGCTAACACCGCCTCTTTACAAGGAAAGTGTTTTCACCAACACTTGTTGGCTCCCTTTGTGACTTCACCAAATTTGCCACATGCAATGCCATACTTGAATTGGAAATCTACAATGAACATATACTTAAAGCAAGAGGCAATTCCTCAAATTCGAAGCCACATGAACTTGGGATGCTCATTTGAACCGACCATTGAAGCCTTGCTTTGAAAATAATCCTGTATAAGATCATCCACCCCACTTGACCCCTAACAATGCTAGAGTGACACATGCCTTGTCTTTAAGTTGAAACTTGAAACCCATTGATAGCCAACAATATGAGGATTCTCATGCATAGGACTAGTGTGGGTCTTAGTGAGAAAAAGGAGATTGTGAGAGGAAAGCACATCATAACCAGTGCCCAGAGGAGACCATAACACTCCATTATAGTTTTGGCGCCTTTTGTAAGGAAAGTGATATCTACCTATATAGGATCTGACAAAGAAGGAAGGGGGAAACATCACACTCTTAGATTCAACTTCTTGGCCCATCAAAATTGCTTCTCATTAATTTTGGCTTGGAGAATTGGCTTGACTTTAACAAGTCAGGGGGGTTTATTCTTTCCCTTAACAAGATGAACCCAAGTGTTCAAGCTCAGCTACTGAAGTTCACTCTCTTGTTGGAACAATGCTTGTTGTTTCTCATTTGGTTGTGTAAGTTTTTAACGTCAAAGATTTTTGATTTTAGAGAAGTTGCTTTGACCAAAGGGATAGAAAGGGAAATGTTTTCCTATTTTTTTGTTTCTGTGTCCAATTGTTTGAGATTGTTGTTACCTAATTCCACTTTGATTGTATTGTTCGTAAATTCATCAACTAATGTTAATTTTTCTAAGGGCAATATTGTTCTTTGCTTTTATAATTGCATTACATCATTTATACATTGAATTCACCCTACAACGTTATAACATTGTTACAACATATGCAATTATGTAGAAAGAACAACTTCATCAATAATGCAACAAAACAGTAAAAAGGAACATCAAAAGAAAAGCATGCACATAAAGACACTAGGATTGGTCGCAGATAAGGGAAAAACCCCACAAGGGGGAAAACCCATAATCAATTCTTCTTCTTCTATTAGATTGTCACCGAAAGTTCAATATAAAGTACAAATGACATCGAGCTACCCATGGGTTACACAAGGCTTGTTCACAACTTCGTTTGTGAACAAGTTATATCGATAATACAACCACTGTCATCAATAACATACTCATAATGCTGCCATTGAACACGTACCAATTCTACTCTGTCAGGACATACTATTAGAGTTTCTTCATAACTGAGATCATTAGGGTTTCCGTTTTATTTAAGGATCCTTTGATCCAGGAATATATAATATGATGCCCTTAATGTTCTGTGCTCTAGCGGTGACATAAAACATATTGCTCAATTCTTATATTGTACTGAATACATTACCATACCAATATACATCATTCTGAGATCATACAATACATAAATGCAGAGACCATATTAGTGCAATATCAAAAAGATTATAGAAGAAGGATTGTCGTAGAGGAACCAAACACATTAGTGCGATTTCAAGACCATAGGACTATAATGTTGAGGGTGCCATACATTTAACTCAGAAAACTATGCATCAATACTATTCTTACATTGTAGAGAAACCAAGCATATTGATGTCATCCATACATACCAGATTATTGTGTTGTGTAAACCAAATCACTGGGTGAGGACATACTTATCATTTGGAGTGAGATCAATCTGAGAGCATACCGATGCTACTGTTGAGACCAAGCCATATTACATATTTGAGGTAGAGCTATTGAGGCCACTGTGATGAATCTATAGAGCTGGAGAATTATATATATATAACAGAGGATCAATACACTGCCTTGAATAAGATGATGCAAGAGTTTGGTTGATAAGATAGTGACTTGGTGCGACAGATAAGAGAGAGACTTGGTGCCATAAATATGCAAGAGACCTGAGCAAAATTCTTGTGTAGTTACAAAGATCTAGTGCGAGATCTTTGTGCTATTGATGTGAGTCAAAGTGACTGAGTGGGTGAATCTATAATGAGTTCATGTAAGAGCGCGAGTTGCATAGGAATGAGTGAGAGTCATAGATCCTTTATCGAGCCTCAAAACCTTAGAATAGGTGTGAGTCATTTCATTACGATGCTAGGATTGTAAAGCCATGCGATGACTGTATAGCGATGCCAAGACCAAACTAAATTCAATGAATCATCAGGCAAGAAATGTGCCATGAACCACAAAATCGTAGCCTCCGAAGTCCACGATCCCTGTGTCAAAAGCGAGAGGAATAAACACCTTTATATAGTCGATAAAAAAGTCGTTTCCTTCAGAGCAAGCCAACTTGCTCATAATTTAAATTTTGCCGACATAAATAATTTGGAGGGAAATTTAAATTCAAATTCCGTTCTTAATATTTTTTTTTGACCAATTAAATTCTTGATTGCGGCAAAAGGATTCCCTATGGAAATTGATCCTGAAGCTGCCAAAATTCAACACTCCCTCTCATCTGGGGAGGAATTTCCATTGTCATCATAAACCTCATCTGAAATGACACATCTCATTGTAGCAGCATCATGTTGACTCTCGAGTGAATTCAATCATAAGATAGACAGACAATTGAATCAACAATAGGAGCCATCTCATATTGTCTCATAAAAAGAAGGAAGCATCCATAACCAATGGTAGGAGAGATCAACCCTCCAAACCCTACTAATCTCAAAGACATATCCATAGCCAAATCAATAAGGCATTCATCTCATCATATCTCAACACAACTTGATCATTAAGAAGAAGAAACGACATAGGGGAGATTTTGGCTCTACCCTATATGAAGAATCATTATCATCATCACAACATATCTCATCTTAGCTCATCTCCATCTATTGAACAATCTCGAATCTAAAGAAGAAGAAGAATCTGACATCATAGGAGAGCCCAACTCAATCCACAACAACATCAGAGAGCTTAGTTCAATCCGGAACAACATCAGGGAGCCCCGCTCAACTGAGAACCACATTGGAGAGTCCAACTCAACCCACAACAACATCAGAGAGCTTAGCTCAATCCGAAACAACATCAGGGAGCCTTGCTCAACATGGAACCACATCGGGGACTCTAGCTCAACCCACTATCCAATAGGCAAGATCAACTTACCATAAGGGCAAGGATCACTCTATAAGGATCGAAATAGGGTGGGTCACAAGACCTTGCCACCCTCACCAAGAATGACGGAGGCAAATCTTCATGTCCAAGGGTGGAACCCCTACCAGACTTGATCCCAGATCAAGTTGTCGAACATAATGCATCCTAGTCAGAGGGAGTACGTCAGTACATGATGTGTCCATCTGTAGTGCTATGGTCCCTACCCTCTTTTCCCAACTCATTGGCCAGATGAGAGTTACTTCCTAAGAGTATCAGACTACATGGGTGGGATGTATATTGGGGCAACCAGAGGAGAAGGTGAACCACTCATCCTGCTCATATGCCATAGGAGAAGGTGAACCACTCATCCTATGCATATATCATCAGCCATAGGGGAAGGTGAAACACTCACCTTATGCTCTCATATATCATCATGGGGTATCACAGGGGAAGGTGAACCACTCACCATGTACACAGTGTACCTATAGGAGAAGGTGAACCATTCACCCAATGGTCGCACATAGCTCCAAGAAGTACGTCAGTCCCCCTGGAGCTCCCAGAGCTCAATGTCCAACTCAAGCGGGACCCTCATGGGAGGGTCCTTCCATACTCCAAGTCTCTCTTGGAAGGCTAAGAACTTGACCTTCCTCGAGGGCTTCATGAGGATGATTGCAACCTGTTCATCTGCTTTGATTAGATGGAGCCTTGTTGCTCCCCGTTGTACCATATCCCGGATAAAGTGGTACTTGATATCAATATGCTTGGAGAGGTCGTGGAACACAAGATTCTCTGAAAGGCAAATCCCACTTTGATTGTTGTAATAGTTAACAATGGTATCCTGCTCATCCAAGAAATTGAAGCAGATCTCAAAGAAAAACAACATCCAGACGCGCTCTTTCTATCCACCACAATGTCAACCCAGTCAATGTCAGAATATCCATGTAGCCTCGAATTTCCGGCAGTGTATCGCAGTGTATAGTTGATAGTGCCACAAAGACATCTTAGAAGATTCTTTGAAGCAACCCTGAGCACATGATGCGGCTCAGTATCAGATCAAATAGATCACTGAAGAATCATGCCGCCTTACGCAGAACTTAAAGCGACACTCCTTTGTTTTCTTTATCCATCTTTACTCACTCTCACACAGTTGGAAACAACCATAAGCATTTTTCTGTGTCCATGAATATGTCTCTGTCCTGCTATATATATATATTTGAGCAACACAAGGATCCATCAAATTTAACAACAGTAATCCATCAATGTCAATCAGCATCCCGAAAATACTTCTTTATGGGAAGTGGATCCTGAAACTGTCAAAGAACTGTTAGCTCAATAACATCAGATAATCCTTGTTTCAGTCTGCAATCAAGGGGCATCTAATCATCCACCATAAATAAATAGTAGGTGCTGGGATCTCATCAAGGATTTCTCCCTCTGAATGGGAAGCCTCTTCAATGATTCAATCGTCAATCAAGAGACCAACCTGACTTACATTTTATTGTCATGCATCAACAAAACTGTATAAATATATCAAGTTCCCATGCATATCATTGTTAGGACAAGTCATCATCAACTATAGCTTATCAAAGGCTCATAAAAAATCAATCAATCAAAGAGATGGTTAGGAGATACTAAATATCTCATTATTACCTTTAGAGTTACCATATTTATCACAGGTATTATGAATCAACATATGACAAAGTGATATATGTCATATTTATCAGTAATCAAATTTACCCACATGAGAATGTGACTGGTATACATAGGAATGTAAATTAAGACTAACGGTGATATACTTGTCATACCTCATGTCCTAACTTACCATCTTGACATAATTATACGTACCTTGTAATATTCAGAGACCTTTATAGTGCATACTCTTTGACATGTTGCAAAAGATTAGGTTCCTGCTCTAGCTTTCCTTTTCCTACACCAGCTTCCTCCTTGCACTAGATGATTCTTAAGAAGGATCTTCTTTCATTAGGAAGTTAGAAGTATACAAATGCTTCAAATATTCATGCAGGAACAATAAACAGAATGATAAACTTAAGAGCGATATCATAAAGAAATAGGTCTAGCAGTTACTTATCTTTAATGAGGGTTGAAGGAAGTGATCAACTCCCTCTAGATTCAATCTTCAACAGCAACTATAGTCCATCATCTGCAAAATCCTTAAATCATGAAGTACCACAGGACATCAACCATATATCTATCATCAAGAGATAAGATGCCTCAATTTGGCATCATCAATTGATTTTATCTCAAACATTTCATCTTCAGGACATCTAGGGTTTCCACTAAATCTGTCACAGATGCTGGGGCAATTTTTCACAGCTCATACTGGAGTTTCAAAACCTGAAGCATGCCCTCCCTTCGATATCCATCAATCCCTAACTTCTCTTGCTGCCTAGGGTTTCCTTCAAACCCTAGATTTCTTTTAAGTCTGCCATCTTTACTTCTATCTGACATAGTTGTCTTCATAGGGATGATATCCATGACTTTTCTTCATCCTGGCTCTGATTCCATGTTAATCTTTCTGAGGGCAAAATTGTTCTTTGCTTTGATAATTGCATTACATCATTTATACATTGAATTCACCCCACAATATTATAACATTGTTACAACGTATGCAATTATGTAGAAAGAACCACTTCATCAGTAATGCAACAGAACAGTAAAAGGGAACATCAGAAGAAAAGCATGCACATAAAAACACCAGGGTTGGTCGGAGACTAGGGCAAAACCCCACAAGGGGGAAAACCCAGAATCAGTTCTTCTTCTTCTATTAGATTGTCATCGAAAGTTCAATACAAAGTACAAATGACATCGGGCTACCGATGTGCTACGCAAGACTTGTTCACAACTCTCTTTGTGAACAAGATATATCGATAATACAACCATTGTCATCAATAACATACTCATAATGCTGCCACTGAACATGTACCAATGCTGCCCTGTCGGGACATACTGTTAGAGTTTCTGCATAACTGAGATCATTAGGGTTTTATTTAAGGATCCTTGGATCCAAAGATATATAATATGATGCCCTTAGTGTTCTGTGCTCCAGTGATGACATAAAACATACTGCTCAATACTTATATTGTACTGAATACATTACCATACCCAATATACATTATTCTGAGATCATACCATACATAAATGCAGAGACCATATCAGTGCAATATCAAAAAGATTATAGAAGAAGGATAGCCGCAGAGGAACCAAGCACATTAGTGCAATGTCAAGACCATGGGACTATAATGCTGAGGGTGCCATACATTTAACTCAGAAAACTGAGCATCAATACCATTCTTACAATGCAAAGAAACTAAGCATATCAATGTCATCCATACAAACCAGATTATTGCGTTGTGTAAACCAGATAACTGGGTGAGGACATACTTATCATTCTGCTGGAGCGATATCAATCTGAGAGCATACTGACATTATTGTTGAGACCAAGCCATATTACAAATTTGATTTTAGAGCTATCAATGCCACTGTGATGAATCTATAGAGCTGGAGAATTATATATATATTTATATGTCACAGTGCTAAGACTACTGAAGATCAATACCAATCAAGCTCGCAGAAAGATCAATATATATATTGCCATGATTACAGTGATGCAAGAGTCCGGTTGATAAGAGAGTGACCTGGTGCGACAGATAAGAGAGAGACTTGGTGCCATAAATATGCAAGAGACCTGAGCGAAATCCTTGTGCAGTTACAAAGATCTAGTGCAAGATCTTTGTGCTATTGATGTGAGTCAAATTGACTGAGTGGGCGAATCAATAATGAGTTCATGTAAGCGCAAGTTGCATAGGAATGAGCGAGAATCACAAATTCGTTACCGAGCCTCTAAACCTCATAATGGGTGCGAGTCATTTCATTACGATGCCAGGATTGTAAAGCCATGCGATGACTGTATAGTGATGCCAAGACCAAACTAAAGTCAATGAACCAGAGCTCAACGAACCATCAGGCAAGAAATGTGCCACGAACCAAAAAACAATAGCCTCTGAAGTTCACAATCCTTGTGTCAAAAGCGAGAGGAATAGATACCTTTATATAATTGATCAAAAATCGTTTCCTTCAGAGCAAGCCGACTTGCTCATAATTTAAATTTTGCTGACATAAATATTCTGGAGGGAAATTTAAATTCAAATTCCATTCTTAATATTTTTCTTTGACCAATTAAATTCTTGATTGGGGCAAAAGGATTCCCTATGGAAATTGATCTTGAAGCTGCCAAAATTCAACAACTAAGGAATGTACCGAGCTATTTTTGGACCCCACCTGTGCCAATTGTACTAAGAGGAGCTTTGAATCAGACTGCTCAAGTGGAACGCCCCTCAAAGAGGGACTTGTGTTTTGGAATATATACATTCCGCTTAGCAACTTGAAAAATTGTAGAGGTTCCATGCAGCACATGTTCCCAAGTTGCTGCCTATGGAGATACGTTTGAGCATAGACAGGGTAGTGTGTTGAACAAGGGGAAATTGGGTCTAGGGCAGGAAATTCGGGGTCGAGTAGGGATGCAAAAGGACAAGAGATGTGGGGTGAAGGAAGTTGGGATAGACCTCAATGTGGGATAACAAAGGGTTGAGGTTTAGGATAATGGGTGGTGTAAAGGGGCTTGATGGAGAGGGGTGAGGTGTCACATGAGAAAAAATATACAGGGAAGAGGAGGTGGAAGAGGGGAGGAGCGAGATAGGAAGGACAAGGGGGATATGTGACAGAATAAGTGAGGCCAAGAGTGGTGTGGACAGGGACAATGAGATTGGAGAAAAATGAGGAGGGATGATGCATGGAAGGAGGTGGGGTGTCTGGGTCAAATTAGGATGTAAGATACCAAGGGGCCCAAGAGAATGACAAGCAAGGAGGGGGGAGATGGGGAAGCCAGTATGGTTTGCAGAGGACAGGCATTGGAGTGGTTAGGAGGGTCATTATTGTTGAGGCAATGACCTTGGTTCCCATGGTGAATACCTTGGTTCCCATGGTGAATCAAGGGTAGATCGGGAGGGACCATAGAGGGCTTGAGAGCAGCTTTGGGGCCAGGGTCAAGAACTTGAGAATTGTTCAGTGGGAAATTGTTAGAATGTGTTTAGCATGCAATGCATTCCTACTTAGTGAACTATAATAATATGCTGATCAAGTCATGCTTTAGCCGTGTAATGCATGGTCCCCACGTTAGGATATTCCGACACATAGGAAATAGTTAAGTATAACTTGGTCTAGTGTAGAGTTAGGTAAAGTGTGTTTCTTTACTATGTACTTTTGTAACTTACAATCCGATGGTCACGATATGTAGTGATCCCACGGTTCATTCTCTCCTCGGTATTACCGACACTTGATCCATGGCTTAACATCCGCTTGGTCCATGATCCCTATTTAAAGAGCATGGAGGGTCATTTGTAGGGTAACCGTTCATGAGAGAAGCTTATGTAAATTTTTAGTTATTTTCTCTCTGTTTATTTCGGTTTATTTAGCTTTTTGTTTTTTAATTACCAGATCTATACCTTTCGTTTCTGCGTATGCTCTTTGCTTTGCAACTCTGTGCGATCTTGGCAAATCTGAAACAGAAATGAAGGATTTTTCTCATGCGTATGCTCTTTGCCGCCGCGCCTTAGTGTGATCTCGGAGAATCAGAAACATTGAGGAAAATATTTAGTTTCTGGCTAAAGCTAACTTCAAGCCGTAAGGTTTGTTTTTTTTGTATGTCCGTGTTGGTTTTTGTGTATTTTGTTTTGTAGGCAAAAGAAAGAGCTTTCTCAAGTAAGCGCACACCCCAAAACTTCAGTGACAAAAAAAAAACCCCTTCCTCTTTTCCAAAAATTACTAACCTTTTAATCTAGCTCACTTGGTCCAAAGCTACTTTATGAGAAGAGAGGTCTTGAGTTCAAGTCTTTCTTTTTGTTGAGCTAATTAGATTAAATTTGGAAAGGGGGAGGATTTTTTTTTTTAATATAACATTATCATTCACTTATGCACATTCCCGCATTTCGTCGGCATCTTCAACAACTTTTGTTCAAAAAGCCATAACTTCTTCATCTGGAAGCCGTTTTTTTTGAATTAGCCTAATTTTTCGAGACCTTTCCATTGGAACACTTAGTTTCAACATCTATAGTTTTAGTTTCTGTTAAAATGGAAAGTCCATGCTAAGTTATTCTTGACAACACCAACTACTTCCAATGGTGGTCCTAGATTGTGGATTTACTTAGAAGTAAAGGTCTTTACAGAATAGCCTCAGGCCAAGAAACCAAATCGAAAGATGAAGATAAGGTAGCGAAATGGGAAAATAGGCAAGATCAAGCACGTGGGTTGATAGGGATGTTTATTTCTCCAGACCTTAGATTCCATATCACAGAACTTGATACTCCTAATGAAGCAATGAAACATATGACTAAATTTTTTGGAATTAAAAATGAACTTAGAGCCCATTAACTCGAAAATGAGTTGCTTACATTGGACTCCAATAATTTTTCTTCCATTGAAGATTTTTTGTCCAAGTTCAAGACCCTTAGACTTCTCTTGGAAGGTGTTAAGGTTAAGAAAGAAGATAGTAACCTTATCTATTCCATTCTTACTAAGTTGGGACCAGCCTACTCCGTGTTTGTTTCCACCTTCCATTCTACAAGAGAAGCCTTCATTTCTCAAGGACAAGACTACAAGTCCCCTTCCTTTGACACCTTTTGTGATTCTTTAATAAGAGAACAAGAAAAACTCTTACATCTTGGTCTTAATCTTGGAAACTCTTCTAAGAAATCCTTAGCTGCCCAGCGACAACCAAATGCAAAGAATCCTAAGAAGCCGTATCCTAAAAAGAATGGTCGTAAACCAAACAAGGGTCCTAAGCCATTTCCGTCTCAAAATGAAAAATCATTTCAACAAAATGATAAGGCAAATAAAAACAAAGGGAAGAAGACTGATAGACATTGCCACTTTTGTAATCGAGATGGCCACTTAGAATCCAAATGCTTTAAGAAAATGGAAGCCTTGGAAGCAGCAATGAAGAAGCATAACATCCATTTGGAGCACTCATCAACTTCAACTTCATCTTCAATAATAGCACTTTTTGCATGTGGTTGTCAAGCATCTCGGTCTGGATATGCACTAAATGTATCTTCTTCTTCTCATTCTCATGAGTGGCTCATTGATTCTGGAGCTTCTTATCACATGGCCAACAACAAAGCCGTGTTTTCTTCTTTAAATGATTGTAACACCAAAAATATATATGTTGGTGATGATAAATATCTTAGTGTTGTAGGGACTGGAACTATTCATATAGACAATGGTCAATTCAATGATGTATTATGTGTTCCAACCTTATCCTGCAACCTTCTATCAGTATATCGTTGAATTTTCACCTCACGATGTTGTAATTAAGGACCTAAGAGATCCTAGATAGATTTTAGCCACTGGCATTACTGATGATTCTACAAGATTGTATAAGTTTAACTTTGGGTCATCAAATCTTCCCTCGGTATTTGTTGCTCATAATAATGAAGTGAGCAAACTTTGGCATGAGCGATTTAGTCACTTAAACTATCACTCCCTTTAGAATCTATGTAAAGAAAATATGGTGACAGGTCTTCCAATGGTATCTTGAAGAGACGGTGTTTGTTCGGGATGTGTACTCGGAAAACATCATCGGAATAATTTTGAAAAATGTGCCTCTTGGCATGCCTCAACCCCTTTACAGCTTGTGCATAGTGATTTATGTGGTCCACTTCCAGTTGTTTCATTCTCTAGCTACAAGTATTTCTTAACTTTCATTGATGATTTCTCCAGACCCACTTGGGTATACTTCTTAAAACTCAAGAGTGAAGTATTTAACATGTTTTTGGCCTTTAAAGCCTTTCTTGAAAAACAATCTGGACATCAAATTCTTAAGCTAAGATTTGATAATGGCGGAGAATATGTTAACAACAAATTCATCAACTTTTGCACTAAGAATGGCATTCAAATGCAACATATTGTTCCATATACTCCACAACAAAATGGTGTAGTTGAAAAGAAGAATCGCACCTTAAAGGAAATGGCTAATAGTATGCTTCAATCTAAAGGACTTAGCCTTAATTTTTGGGCAGAAGCAATTAACTGTGCAAATTACATAATAAATCGCGCTCCTACTAAGGTTTTAAAGAATATCACTCCAGAAGAAGCATGGAGCTCAATTAAACCAGATGTAAGTCACTTTCGTGTTTTTGGAAGCGAAGCATGGGCCCATATTCCAAATGAGAAACATAAAGCTTTAGAACCTAAGAGTGAAAAAATGTATTTTTGTTGGATATTCTGAAGATACTAAAGGATACAAACTTATTCCACTTAAGTCCAAAAATATTATCATTAGAAGAGATGTAAAGTTTGTTGAAAATATATCGGCCTATGAGCCTAGTTCGACGGATGTGCCACCTCTCTCTATCCCTTCTACTTCTGAAAATATTTCTTCTTCAGATGATGACAGCGAGGATGACAATCCTCCCCCACCTTCTCAGGATCCTCCTTCAATTCCTCAGCTTCCAAAATGGGTCTGTGCTACTCAGGATGCAGCAGGTGCTCTTGCTGGTGATCCTACAAATCAGTGATGTACACGTTCTCAGTTCAATAGAGCCTCTTCTTTACTAGCTCAAGCTTCAGTTAATTATGATCCTGACACCTTTGTAGAAGCTTCAGGCCATCCAAATTGGGACACAGCTATGAATGAAGAATATCGTTCATTATTGGCAAATGATACATGGGACCTTGTTCCCCTTCCAAAGGGACGAAAACTTGTTAGATGCAAATAGGTTTACAAAACCAAGTATGGACCAGATCGAAAAGGTGATAAACATAAAGCTCGTCTTGTTGCTAAGGGTTTTTCACAAGTTGAAGTCATTGACTATACTAAAACCTTCTCCCTTGTTGGAAAAATGAACTCTATCCGCCTTGTTCTTTCCCTTGTTGCCTCTTTCAAATGGGAAGTCCATCATATAGATGTTAAATCTGCCTTCTTGCATGGTGACTTGCATGAAGAA